>APFE030522495.1:3301-88959 GCA_000404065.3 Pinus taeda | reverse complement strand
AAATTCAAATTCATCACTTATAGGGACCTCATAACCACCCTGCCAATACACAAGTATGTTCCTGTTTGCAATTAGAACAATTACCCAAATCACAATCTGTTTACTCCACTTCTAGGGACCTCGTAACCACCCTGCCAATACACAAGTATGTTCCCGTTTGCAATTAGAAAAATTACCCAAATTACAATCTGTTTACTCAGCATATGTTGGAAATTTATAGAAGGATGACTAGTGCAATCAATCCATTCCTTTTAGCCCTGGATTTGTTTCAGTTTAAAACAGAAGTATACAAATATACTTGTCCAATGTCTATGTTTTAACCATTCACCTTAAGATGTTTTTACAATATAATTTCCTAAGTCTATTTAATATCTTCATTATCATAAAAACCAACCTATATCCATCTTAACTCCACATCTACCACTCTTAGGGGGACGAAATCTATTTATCCCTCTGAGCACTTGGTAGACCCAGAATTAAGATGGATCTAAGATAGAATTTCCCCTTTAAATAGTCTATGCTCACATGAATACCATGGGTCAATACCATGGGTTATCATAAACCTGGAGCTTAAAAATTAATAAAATTAATAGTTGATTTTTATTTTATTTTTATTTTAACCAAGCTAAAATGTTTAACATACATTAAATTACAACATCCATTTTTACTCTTGATCGGATCAAATATTTTTTCACTCTATGCTAGTTTGCATATCACGATATTTGATACCTCTTGGGGTTAGTAGATCCAGAGTAAAGATGGATCTATTCTGGTTTAATTCCCCCATTTAAATAGGCTACATTCCAAGTGAATACCATGGATCAATACCATGTGCCATTTTGGTGAATACCATGTGCCATTTTTATTTTTATTAATACTAATATTAGGGTTAATAATGTTTTTTTGCATGGTACTAAAAAAAATGTTTTATTTGTTTACCATACCTCTCTTTTATTTATATTTTTATTAATTTACCATACCATTCATAAATACAAGGTGACTTATGGAGTAAATATAAACAAATGTTTTAGTTGTTTACCATACCTCTCGCTTATTTATATTTTTATTAATTTACCATACCTCTTTTACAAATATGGTACTTGGCCCATAGGATTCACTTAAATAAAACCTCTTTCTTGAGCCTTCATAAATAGAACAAGGGTTATGGACTAAATATAAGAGGTTTTATTTATTTACCATGCGTCTAGTTTATTTATATTTTTATTTATTTACCATACCTTTGAGTAAGTATAAAAAGACGTTTTATTTATTTACCATACCTCCACTTTACTTATATTTTTATTTGTTTACACCCTTGCATGTATATAAGGTGACTTATGGAGTAAATATAAAAAATGCTATATTTATTTACCATACCTCTCATTTATTTATATTTTTATTAATTTACCATACCTCTTTTATAAATATGGTATTTGGGCCTTTGGCCCATAGGATTCACTTAAATAAAACCTATTCTTGAAAATGAGGATTCACTTAAATAAAACCTATTCTTGAAAATGGGCGAATGGAAGGTTGTAACTCCTAATTTCAAGGGCTAAAGTTACCTTTTTTACCCTCTCCCTTAAAATAAGGTGGGCTATTTGAGGTGATTTGTAAAAATGTACTATGATACAAAATATTCACCCACTAAAAATTTAAAACCCCTTAATTTCGCCAAAGGGCGAACATTCGCCCTTAAAATCACCCCTAGTGTGGACATACCCACGGGTACTTCGAACAAATGGTGCAGGCGTCAAATTCACTCACTTCAATGCAGAGAAGCGCGCACACGTGGGAATTTTTATGATTGATTCATGGTATTTAGTTCGAAGTACATGATCCTATGGTTTTGGTCCGTGGTATAGCATCTAAATTATTGAACCCCGATTTTGGATCCCTTGTATTGGTTTTCTATGGTTTTGATCCAGGGTTTGAGTAAGGGCATGCCTATAAAAAGGAAAGGAGATCATTTGGCTAGACACTTGTGAAAATTGAATATCTTAAGATCTGAAATTTTGGGTGATCGGTTTGAAAAGCTAGATCTAAATCAAGGTGAAAACTGTAAATTGTAAGGTGGATCTATTGATAGGTCGTGATCTCTTTGGCACATGATCAAATCTGTGGATCTGACAGTCTGTGGCACATTGGACGACTGATAATTTGGCTCTATATGGAGGTCCACAGGCGATCCACGGTGTAGGTGCGGAGGTACACAGTGCAACAGAAGGCGCAGGTGCGGAGGTACGCAGCGCAGTAGATGGATCACGTGCGAAGGTACGCAGAGCAGCAGAAGGCACAGGTGCGGAGGTACACAATGCAGTAGACTGATCAGGTGCAGAGGTGCGTTGTCGGGTAGACAGTGCAGGTGCGGAGCTGCGCAGTCTAGACACAGAAGAACTGTGGATATTCACAGGTTTTTGTTGGTGAAGTTGCGGACTTTTCTTGAAATATTTTTTGGCTGCCATTTGTCTATTGCTGTAGAGTTCTGGGTTTAGATTATTGGTATTGCTTTTCTGGTTACTGCATTTTGAGAGGCTATTGGCTGATTCATTAGTTGATAGTAAAAGGAGATTGGTTGATTCACATGTAGTTGATGATTATTTGATGTTCATGGATCCAGTCTGAAAATTAATGAAACGTGGTCCTTGGAAGAAAAGAAGTAGGTCAACACCTACATACTAGTAACTCAGCTAGTACAAGAGCTAAGGGGGTTGTAGCTCCCTTCCAGGAGAGACTGGAAAATGAGAGAGGGTTGTAGCTCTCTACAAGTTGCAGCCTGCGTACTGGTAAAGGACTGAACCAGTACAAAATCATTATAAAATATGTTTCTAATTGAAAGAAGATAGAGACACATTGCAGCAGGTGGTTTTCACCCACATTGTGTTTCCACCTTATATC
Source organism: Pinus taeda (assembly GCA_000404065.3). Classification (NCBI taxonomy): domain Eukaryota; kingdom Viridiplantae; phylum Streptophyta; class Pinopsida; order Pinales; family Pinaceae; genus Pinus; species Pinus taeda. The sequence continues at coordinate 86,061 of APFE030522495.1, read as the reverse complement.
TGGTGTTCTTTGGTGTGACTGTCTGTTTTTCCTTGTTCCTGTTCATTATTATATGGTACTAACATTCAAATTAATGGTCAACATCTGAAGAATAAATTAAATTATAAATCTAGAAGGAATATTGAAAAGAATTTGATAATACTGATTCACCCCCCCTCTCAGTATTATTTCCAATATGTGCCACATGAGAATTCGAGTATTTATCTTCTTGGTAGTCAGTTAACAATACTGAGCACTAGATAAGTCAGGTAGCCCCAAAGAGTACCTCACAAACTGGACCTAAGTCGAACCCCCACTGAATTGGATCTCTGTCATGCTCAGGTATTCTTTTCCATGGGATGATTGAAAGATTTTAACCTCCCTAAAAAGTAAACAACTATGTTTAAAAGGTGTAACATGAACATGGCAGGCTTATGGGATGCTTACCCCCAATGGTCCTAACATGACCTAAAAACTTTTTGGTGGCCCCTATGGGAAAACTTAGTTGGTTCAAGTTATGGTTGTTTTTAAGGAGTCTTAATTCACTTATGGAGTAATTTTGTAAGCCAAAATAGACCAAGTACACAAAGCTCCGAAAACTATATGCCCTTGAGTACAAAGTGTATGGAAGCCTAGTGTGTGATGCAAGTGAGCATACAATGTGTGATAAGATGCATATATGCAGTGATCCTTTACAATGTCCTTCTAATTACACTAACTGTTGTTTGTTCCTTGCATGGAAAAAAGAAATATATTGTGGATTATGGGCCACTTACTCTTTTCCTATTAAAATATGTGGAGTTTAACAAGGGAGATGGAAATTCAAATGCTTTTGAGAAATTTTTCATATGCAAACCCACGTTCTTCTAAGAGATGCAAGGGAAGAAAAGATTACTTACTTTTTCTAATAACATTTGCTCATAGTCCCAAAAAAATTTAGGAATTAAATTCTTTGGTTAGTAGTAATATTTTTGGATGGTGGGATGCTTACTTCTTTACTAATTAAGCTATGTGATTTGCAGAAAATTTTAGATAAATAGTTTGAAAAACATATGTGGAATTGGCCACTTACTTTTCTCCCTAATTAATCTATGTGTGTATTTTCAAATGGAAAATGAAAAAACTCTAATTTCTCCACCAATTGAGGTTAGTAAAGCAACCAGGGGTATTCAACAGAAAATATAGAATGTAGGGGTGAAGGAAATTCACTAAAGGCTACCAATCACCTGAGAAAAGAGAAAAATACAAGGCTCCTTTTTGCTTTTTGTTGACCATGCAAGTTTAGCTACACATAGAGAAAAACCCGTGTATTTCAGAGAAAAACCCATGAAGGCGAGAAAGAAAAAGAAAATTTTCACTTATGCGGGCTTAGAATAGGTCCTTGAGGTCTGTAAAAATTCTAGAGAGGTGTTGAGCACCTTGTAGGATGTGTTGGGATGGGGTTCTCTAGATCAGTTATGGGGTTAAAAACCCATCTTTTAATGTAATTTTTGTGAAAATATGTAAAGTCTCCACGATTTTTGGATGCGGAGCACGTAGCTAATTAGGAGTAAAAGGGGTTTTAGCCCCTTGTCTATGTAAATTCGAGTCAATTTTGAGATCCACATAAGGTCCGCGGACCATGGGATTGTATGTAAAAAGCTATAAATAGGTGTGTCTTAGGGAGTCTAAGGCATGTATATATCTAAAAGGGGGAAAAGGGGAAAGTAAGGAGCTAGTAGATAGAAGAAGCAAGGATCCAAAGCTAAGTGCGTGGAGGCCTAAAGTAGAGTCCGCAGCTGAGTGCGTGGACCCTGACAGCTGAGTGTGCAGGGAATTTTTGAGTCTGTAATACCATATTGAAGATCAATAAAGAAGACCGTTGAATAATCCCTGTGTTTATCTGTTTACTTCTGTTATTTATGTTTGTGATATAAGTTGTGATTGAATAATGTCTTTATGAAATAGTGATCTATTGATGCGCGACTTTAAGGGATAAGTCTTAATAATTGTATGCAATGCATGTTAAATACTTTCATGAAGATTATAATACATTTTGTTATGTTTATTAAATACTTAAGTAGATCTACGCAATCTCAGATCTATGGTTATTTTATGGCACGCATAAGTGGAGGATTCATTTGTTAAGAGGCCACAAAGACCTATCATAGACCTTTGTGAAGGTCTAGAGGCCGTTTAAAGGAAGTTGTAGTACCGAGCCCTAGGGGCTTATATATTTGTGTGAAGGTAGAAATAGGGCAATAAAAGACATCATACTGATCTCTGGATGTAGAAGCTTAGTTCCAGCATCCCCCCCGTACTAATTCGGGTGAGACTTTAGGCTGTGCTACACGGGTTGATGCCGAAAGGGCTAGTAGTGTAGGGTTTCATTTGGCATAATTAACTTTGGACCTAGGTCAGGACCCACTAAGCCAACAAATGATTACATTGTCGGGACCGAGATCTGCTTAAGGATATGTGTGATGTCGCATCACTGGAATCTGACCAAGAAGGAAATTAAGAAGTGATTGGATAAAAAATTTACGAATTCGTGGCGCAAGAGAATAGGAATCTGTGCCTATCAAAGGACCAGTGGCCGAACAAATATTTGTATATAGAAATACATGAAATTTTCTTCTGCACCTTCCCAATCGAACTATACAAGTGGATAGCTAAGTTGGTAGATGACCAAAGAACGTGGAATCTTAGCGGTCCAATAGTGTGGACTCCAGAGTTGGTACAACGGTTAGAAGCCTCTGAAGACAAGATCGTGTGCATTATCGACCACTAGCTCGATTGGATTATAAGAGGATTTGTCATAGAGTTCGTGGTTGATACCTTAGTCAGCTACAACGAAGAAAAGTGATGCTTCTTCAAGGGACCGTGAGGTAAGTATATGAGATCTTTGAATACCTAGATTAAGATGCTCTGATGGGAGAAACATGTTATGTCATTTTCTTGATGTTTGGAGCTATGCGAAGTGGAAAACTCTTTAGAAATCGAGAGAAAGCAGGTCCTAAATATAGCCCATTGATTGGACCTCCTTCGAGCAACGACGAGGGAACGGTATAGGCCTCACCACGAAGTGCTTTCCAGCTGATAAGACAGGGTTTTCCATGAATACATCATCCATCCACTCTACCTCCACAACATACATGTTCGCCCACACCTCCGCCACCACCACCGTCGTTCAACATGTCGAACTCAATAAAGCTGCCAATTTTCAAGGGTATAGGGAATGAAGATACATATCAATTCTGGTTTGTTGCGAATGTCGTGTGGACCGTGTAGCAGATCACTGATGATAACATAAATAAGGCAGAGTTAGTTACTGCTCTCGAGGATCGCACACTAACGTGGTATATTAAGTATTCTACTAATCATCCTGTAGCAACTCTAGCATAAACTAAGGATGCTTTAAAAAAATAGTTTAGTAAGCCTAAGTCTGACTCATAGTCAGTGGTTGGATTTAAGCCTAAATCTCGATGAGGGTTGATGAAACACCTTGGGCGTTAGATCAAAGGTTCAAGTGTGTGATCTGCGAAGCTAATATGCAGCTCACTGATGGTTAGCACTGCAAGTGGTTCATCGCTTCGCTTTCCCCACCTAAGGATTGCTTTTTCATAACAAAAGATAGGAACTCAAGCATAAGCCTTGGAAATCGCAATGAGATTGCATGCGACACCTATTCAGGACACAACTTTCGAAGTCCAAAAAATTCACTCACAGTTGCAGAACCTCCACTTAGAATTATAGAGCTTGAAGAAAGAGAACGAAACTAAACTAGAGGTTCTCGAGGAAGTCTGGTGCCTGAAATGTAAATTCTAGGGGCATGATAAATATCACTGCCCTGTCTTCGCAAATTATATTACAAGAGGGGGACCATTTCCCCTAAGGCCAGAAGCTCCAGCAGGACCAAGTGTGGGGGTCGCGCTATGGTGCGCTATTTGTCAGGTATCTGGAAAACACGTAATGGATAATTATCATTTGCTGCAAAAGTTCATTCAGACACCACTATAGTTGTTCTGCAACTTATGTAAATTAGTGGGCCATAATGAGTTCCATTGTCACAGCTATGAACTAATGACGAAAAGAATTCCTACCTACCAAATGCAAGAAGAAATTCGGCCTCCAGATTAGGGCACAGGAGGAGTGCATGGGGGTTATCAAGGAAGAGGACAGGGTCGAGGGGGTGGAGGACCTGGTAGAGGTCACAGACATGTTATTTGTTATAACTATGGGACATCAAGGCACTACGTGCAGGAGTGTCAGAATCAGACGCACCCATCATGTCAATACTACAACCAGTTTGACCACATGATAGAAGAATGCCATGTGTTGATACTAATATGTAGGATAAAAAGGTTCAACCTCAAAAACCTACGTATAATTTACAAATGATGAGAGCTGAGCCCCGTGAGAAAAATCTGAATGTGAATATCGTGCTGAGAAGCGGATAAGAACTGGGGATGATAAGGGAAAAAAACCTGAAGAGAATGGATGGGTCTGAAAGGCCCCAAATAAGGAAGTTGGGTTCGATCTAGAGCACATGAAGAAAACATTTATGGAAGCCAAGAAAAAATTTGTTGATACCTCCACCTCAGTAAGCTAGAACAAGGTACCAGAAACCAATGTGCCTATAGAGGTTGATCCCTCTATGCTTACCATGTTCTTGGAGACCTAAATGAAACTTCTATGTGATAGAAAGGATGTGAAAGGCCTACAGGAATTGATAAAAAAATGTGTTGGTAAAGAAAACATCCCTGATGGACACTGCATGGTTAGAAAAATTGGCAAACATAGGCAAGAACAGGGTACGAGATGAGGCTCACCACACAGATAGGAGAACATGAGATGTACTAGCTCCTTCTGGATCTAGGGCCTAATGCGAACGTTTTTCCTAAATAGATATGGGAGAGAATGGGAAGACCTGCACTGTAGTGGTCTCCAATCTAGCTTAGAATGGAAAACTAGCAAAAGATCATCCCTATGGGATTACTACATGGAGTAATAGTGGATATAGAAGGTGCGAGTGTGTTGGATGATTTCAAAGGAATAGAGATCGTCGATGACAGTAATCCATAACCCGCGCTCCTTGGAATTTATTAGGCCATTTATATGAATGAATTCATCAACTTGAAGAAGAGGACAATGTCATTTGAGAGGAAATCGCTTGGGTTGCAGTACCATTGGACCCTGAAAAAGGACCAGACTATAGTGAACCGTTCCGCAACTATGAAGAAAGTGATGATGACTTGGACCAGATCTACAAAATAACTGCACGAGACCAGGACTGTATTAACCCAATGACAGATGGAAGGATTTCATGGCACTGGGAAAGTTCTTATACCTTGGATTCAGATGAAGAGTTGGATCATTGGTAAAATAGGCTGCATGAAGTACCTACACTGCGTTGCAACATGATGATTAAATCACTGCGCTATGCGTTATTAGAGGTAATAAATTTACCCTATTATGATGGTTTAACTAACATAGATAAGTTTTTGAATGCCTTTGAATGAGAAGTCCCTTAGGATCATCGATTCCAAGCAATGGATTTGGCGCTGCGTGCTACGCTTGCATGATGGTGGGGTACGCACAAGCACAACTTCAATGAATGGTGATATTATAAATGGATGATGAGGTTGCAATTTGGTTGTCCTAAAATTTGACTGACTAAGAAATACAATGGGATAAATGATATGCACGATCATTTAGCGAAGTGGACTAAATCTTATGGAACAAAGCCGTAGACGGAGTGGGTACATTTATTCTACCATACTTTGGACAAGATCCCTATGAATTGATATCTAGAAATAGAGCTCTTCCATGGCACTGCAGAATGGGATATATTAAGGGAAGGATTATTACTGACCTTCAGTTTTGGGGATGGCTTCGAGAGCATTGATGAAGCTCTGTAGGAGATTAAGGCAACGATATTTAAAATATAGCAGGAACTTCTGGAATGGGTTCAACTAGATTGGAGCACCTAGCTACGCTAGGTGCTAGAATTTTATTAAATGACCATGGAGGGGGAGGATGAAGATCTAAGAAATATTAATATTCCAGAGGCAGAAGGCCATTACGAGGTCGAAGGTCCGCAAATAGAAAACTTGGACATCACCACGCCATTGAAAACCAAGCAAGTGAACATTGGTACTGAAGCAGAGCCAAAATTTTCGAAGATTTGGGATTACTGGGATGATGGCACAATGGATAAAGATGCTAGGTTACTCCGTGAGTACTAGGATATTTTTCCTACCAAGTTTTTAGACCTGAAGGGCATCATAGGTGACTTGGGTGTGATGAAAATCAGTTTGAAACCAGATGTGAAGCCTATTAAGCAAAGGTCGTATTACCTTAATCCCAAATATAAGGAAAATGTTTGCTTGGAGTTGGATAAGATGCTAGAAGAAGGCATCATCAAATATGTGGAAGAATCTGATTGGGTGAGCCTGATGGCAGTTCAAGCGAAGAAATAGAAGGGAGAAATAACAATTTGCATAGACCTAAGGAAGCTTAATAATGCCTATGTCCATGATCCTTTTCCAACACCATTTAATGATGAGGTATTGGACAACATTGGAGGGTAGGAGGCCTACTCATCCACTGATGGGTTTTTGGGGTACCATTAGATCAAGATCACACTAGAATATAGGAGAAAAACAACCTTCGTGAGAGAATGGCATTGTTTCCAATATAATGTAATGTCGTTTGGACTCAAGAATGTGCCTGCAATATTCTCTCGCGTAGTTATCACAACATTTAAGGAGTTCATTCATAAGTTCTTGGAGGTGTATTTTGATGACTGGATGGTGTTTGGTTTAGTGAAGTTCCATGTAGGAAGTCTGCGCTTGATGTTGGATACATGTCGGAGATACTAGATCATACTGAATATGAAGAAGTGTTTATTTTGTGTCCCCTTTGGGATCTTGCTGGGTCATGGGGTGTGCAAGTAAGGGCTATTGGTGGACCCTGCTAAGATCGCAGTGATAGTGAACTTGGAGGCCCCAAGAAGTGTCAAACAATTGTGTGCAATGCTTAGGAATACATTATATTACAGGAAGTTCATCAAGGCTTATGCTCAGATTATCGCGCCCATGGAGAAACTATTGAAGAAGGATGCTACATTCTGTTGGGATAAAGAATTCCAACGCAGTTTGGATGTATTAAAGGAGAAGATTTTCATCGCACCAATTTTTGTCTTCCCTGATTGGAAGAAGGAATTCCATGTACATTTTGATGTCTCTTGCATTGCGTTGGGAGCAGTGCTAACACATGCCAGTGAAGGAGAGATGGATCACCCTATAGCCTTTGTGAGCAAGAAATTATCGAATTCCAAGAAGAATTACTCAACAAAAGAATGTGAAGGATTTTCTATGGTGTATGTGCTTCAAAAGTTCAAGCACTATCTATTGGGCAAACATTTCAAAATGTACACAGATGATTCTCCCTTGAAATACCCAGTGAATAAGCCTGTGTTGGGGGGAAGATTTGCTGATGGTTTTTGCTATTCCAGGAGTATGACTTTGAGGTGATTGTGAAGCTAGGAAGGTTGAATGCAGGACCTAAACATCTGTTGCGGATTGAGACAGGAGAGCATCCTACTAATTTGGAGGAAGGGTTGCTCGATGCGTAGCTCTTCGCAGTGCACATAGCAGATAACTACTTTGCAAATATTATTCACCTTTTGACTACAGGGATGGCACCGAAAGGGTATACAAGCCAACAAAATAAGGAACTAGTAGTGCGAGTGGCGCATTTGTTAGTGATTGTAGGACATTTGTATAAAATGGGTGCATACACAATATTGCGACAATATGTGCCAGATTTTGAGCAGAATAGCATCCTCGCTAAAGCTCATGGAGGGGCTGTGGGAGGACATTATGAAAGAAAGGCGACAACACAAAAGATTTTGCGCGCAGGTTTATGGTGGCCTATGCTACATATAGATTCTAAAACGTATTGTAGGGCATGCAATGTATGTCAATGAACAGGTAGACCATCATGGAGGGATGAGTTTCCACTGAATCCTCAAGTATCATTGTAGCCATTTGAAAAAGGGCAATTATTTCATTGGTCCAATTCAACGACCAAGAAAGAAGACAAGTGCGTGTTATATCATCACCACGACGAAGTATCTAACTAGATGGGCCGAGGCACAGTCGATAAGGATTACACAAGAGCTACAACATCGAAGTTTTTGTTTGAATATGTCTTAACTAGGTTTGGTTTCCCAAAGGTGTTGATGCGTGATCATGGTACGCACTTCCTAAATGAGATAATCAATGTGTTGACTAAGGAGTTCCAAGTCTATCATCAGAAGATTGCACCGTATCATCCTCAGGCTGATGGAACAATAAAGGCCTTTAATAATATTTTAGAGAATTCACTGACAAAGATTTGTAACGTGCAGTGAAATGGCTGGGATGTGCACATACCTGCAGTACTATGCGCGTACAGGACTACTTGTAAAAAACTGACGGGACATACACCTTTTAGATTGGTCTATGGCGTAGATGTTGTGATTCCTATGGAATATATTATGCCTAGTCTATGCAAACAAACTTTCATGGGTATGGGAGATCACGAAGCCTTGGAATAATGGCTTGCGTAGCTGATGGAGCTTGAAGAAGATAGATTCTTGGCTAGATTCCATTAGCAAGTATAGAAGGAATGTGAAAATCATGTCACAATCAACACATCAAGCTTCGCACCTTCAAGGTAAATGATCTGGTATTGTTGTATGATAGTAAGTTCACTAAGTTTTCGAGAAAATTTCAGATGCATTGGTTGGGCCCCTATATTATCAAAGAAAATTACAGATGGAGGTGCAGTTCAACTCACAAAGCTGAATGGAGAACCTTTTCTGGGAAGGGTGAATTGAAGCTGATTAAAGCCATTATAGGGGATCACGCACAATGACTATATGGCAGTAGGACAATCTTAGTGCTCCAAGCAGTTGTAAGGGAGCACGGGACTATAAACTACATAGCTAGGGTTGGAGGACTACACAGACGGGTTGCGCAGAAAATGGTGAAGTAGTAGTCTAAGAAGTTTCACACAGGAAGTTGCGCTATGGAGGGGGGTGACACGTAGCACAACAGGAAAGTGACCATTGGAGTCACTATTCTTGATTTGACATCTAGAAGATGGTTAAGAGGAGTGGGCTGGTAGCATTTAAGGCAAAAATATTTGAAGATATGCCACCAAAACAACATTAATGATCGAATTTTGGGGGGAGCGGTCGGATTTGAACTCAAAGAAACCTATAAATTATGCGCGTCAGTCCAACAGAGAACAATTTGCACCCTTATATTTTTTGAGTTGTGCTATCCGTTGCTTATGAACTACTCATTTTTTGAGGATTTGGTTGTGAGACCTGCATTTTCCAATTTACCAGAGTTGAATCAAAAAATCATCCTTGAAACCATGTTATGAGCCAACCCTGCCGAGACTGTGAGTACTGGGAGAGATTTCGCGTTTGAAGGAGATTCTCCAGAGGTAGTAAGTATGGAAGCTCAGACTCCTGTGCCTATGGCGTCGAGGTTGTCTAGGCTGAAGCCTACCTCTGTTAGAGAAACCCAAAAACCAAAGAGGGATAAGCAAAAGAAGTTGGTGCTAGTACGTGAATCGCCAAGAAAGCACTCTGTAACTCAAAAACAGACGAAAGATAAGCAGCCTGAGATGGTTGTTTATTTGGAGGCTGAGGAAGGAAAAGGCACGAAAGACATAGACGTGGAGGGACTGGAGCCCATTACAAAGTTTCCTAACTATATACCTCCATGCAAGGGGAAGGTGAATGTCACCAAGGACCCAGACTCAAAACAAATTTGTCATTTCTACGCCCCTCCTGCCGAAGCAGGTTCCCTTCGAAGGTCTGCACCTTGCACGAATCCCCTACTAAAGATGGAAGATGGGGACCTAGTAGATCATGAGCGGTTCCCTCACCTAGTGACAGCCAACTATATGAAGTACATCTACTATCTGGACTCAGGTGTCACCAAGCTAGAGATGGTGGAATGGATCCGCGAAGTGGAGAATTTAGGATTATTGAACCTATTGTGGGTGCCCCACTATCACCATACCACTATCAACACAACGTGTGTGTGTTAATTACTTACTCTAGTGCATGATGGGTGCTTATGGCTAGGAGGGCCTATACCCATCACTGACATGCTCATCCACAAGATCACGCACTTGCCATACAAGGGTCTGAATTCAACCAGAGTTTGGCGGCAAGGCAAGAGAAAAGGATTTGGAAGACAAGATTAAGAAGGAATTTTCTCTCGTGAAAAAGTTGCGTGGATACTTAATCACTTCCATAAACAACCCCGTGGTGCAAATTTCTACACAAATATTAGTAGGGAAGGTAATGAGGAAGTGTCGTGTGGATGAAGTTCTGATGCCTATGGTCTCTCTAGTTTCACAATACGCGAAGGGTGTGAAGTTCAACTGCTCAAGGTACCTGTGCAATGAATTCCCCGCGAATCGTTGCGAGGTCCAGGATGAGACCAAGCCATTCCATTATGCTTGTTTATTACTCTCCATTGTGTTGGTCACATGGGAGCTTCCAGAGGACAACCAGTTTCCTCTGTTGAAAGAAGGATTGCCATAGGCCACATAGTTTGCCTCCCTCTGGGCCACAAAGGACCCCGCATGGGTCATAGAGACAAAAATATTTTGGGTTTTGATGGAAGCAAGCATCTACATGGCCATCAACCAGCACCCAAGGTTGTCCCCAACCTTGTATGAGTAGTTGTCAACTTATGTTGCATTCAAGGCTAACTTCCATTGAGTCTGCATTCAGGAATGGAAGGATCTACAGTAGAAATGGCATGACTTGCCATATTTGGTCACAAATACAGATATACAGGAGTTAATCATGCAATGGCCAATAGAGTGGCATGCATCCTTGGACTTGGATGCCAGAACCAATAAGGGAATGGAAAGCTTGGAAGCAAAGAAAAGGAAGGATGTAGCCAAGTAGGCTACACAAAATTTGGCCACGCAGCGAAAAAAGGAAGCCACAAAGAAGGCTTGAATGGAGAAGGAGTGCACTACTAAGGGGTAGGCTGAGTGTGAGTAGCGTGAATTTGAGCAAAGTGGAAAATTCCCTTCACCTAAGACCAACGAGGAAGAGCAGTCTAAACAGGGCGAAAAACATGAGTAACAGGAAGGTCCCCGCAAAAAAGTAAAAATCAGACAAGTCGCAGGGTGATCCCATGGTATTAATGGAGGGCGATCTTGATGAGACCGAAAAAAAAGTCCAAGGCACTATAACTGAAGTGCTACAGCAGTTCGAGCAACAGTATATGCAGATGCTTAGGAGCATCTGGAAGAATCTATGCATGTTGTAGATCTAGGCTAGCAAGATGGAGGTGGGCACAAGTCAAGTGAGTGTAGCACAAGTGAGCCTAACATCGGGGACAAGTCATGCTGCAGAATTGGTAAGGACCCTGGACCTTCGCAATGTTGCTTTACTAGAAGGGTCCCTACATGTACATTCAGCCGATGACCACATCATATTGAACACCCTTAAGAACATCAGGTTGAACATCGTAGTGCTCCCAAAGGAGCTTCTTCATGCACTGTAGGTAGGAGTGTCGAAGGAATTGACAAATTGGCAGTAGCACGCTCTCAATTTAATCAGTGAATATAGGGTGAACAATGAATAGATGTTTGCTAAGAAAACACAATCCCTAAAGGAAAAAGAAATGATGCAAGCACAGATTTCCCAGCTAGAGTCTGTAGTTGTAGAGGCATGTAGAACAGTGCTGGAACATCACATTCCATAGGATGCACAATGGAAGCTAAGATCCGGAAGTTAGTTGCAAGCATCCAAGAGGCAAAGGCAGAAGTTGGATGAGTTCAATTCAAACTCAACATGAAAATAATGCATTTTCATCTCAACTTACAGCCTACAACTCCGCCTGAGGTCAGGGAGCAGCACAAAACCCCCATAAAAGAAGGGATGGTCACTTTGGATGCCGCAATCATTGACTTCTCGACCTTATTTGAATAGGAAATGGAATTGGTGACAACTCTGCAAGAAGACCAAAACTTGTAGATATTGAATACAAAGGTTCTCAAGCTGCAGAAGCAATATGATGAGGTCTGGGTGACAACGTTCTCAATTGCTCCAGCATAGTGCCTCACCAAGTTGTAGGAGGGGAAGTAGCTCCTAGCACAAGTAGAAGGAGCCTAGAATAAGGAGGTCGTGCTTAAGTCTAGGTTGGGACCTTGGTTAGAAGAAGCTTACTAAGTCACAACCAAAATTTAGGAGAAGATGACAGGATTGCAGTAGACACAACAAACAATGAAGCTAGTCGCAAAGGGACTAGCTACAAAGCAGCTCGTCAAAGAGGTCAAGAAGGAAACTACAAAGAGTGCTATCGAGGTCGCAATAGTGCAAGTGGAGCTAGGGGATCTTTGTAGTAAGATCATGGTGCCAGCTGAGTGACTTGAGGTCAAGTCATGACCTTTGTGTTGAGGGCCTGTTGGGATGGGGTCCCTTAGGTCAATTTGGGGTTAAAAACCCAACTTTTGATGTAATTTTTGTGAAAGTATGTAAATTCTCCATGATTTGTGGATGGGATTGCATAGGTAATTACAAGCAAAAGGGGTTTTAGCCCCTTGTCTATGTAAATTTGAGTCGGTTTTGAGATCCACCCAAGGTCCATGGACCATGGGATTGTATGTTAAAAGCTATAAATAGGTGTGTCTTAGGGAGTCTAAGGAATGTCTATATCTACAAGGGGGAAAAGGGAAAGCAAGAAGCTAGTAGATAGAAGAAGAAAGGCTCCATAGCTAATTGTGTGGAGGCCTAAAGTAGAGTCCACAACTAAGTGCGCGGACCCCTGCAGTTGAGTACGCAGGGCAGTTTTGAGTTTGTAATACCATATTGAAGATCAATAAAGAAGATTGTTGAAGAATGCATGTGCTTATCTTTTTACTTCTATTATTTATGTTTGTGATATATGTTGTGATTGAATAATGTCCTTATGAAATAATGATATATTGTTGCACGACTTTATGGGATAAGTCTTACTAAATGTATGCAATGCATGTTAAATACTTTCACGAAGATTATAATACATTATGTTATGTTTATTAAATACTTAAGTAGATCTACAAGAACTTAGATCTAGGGTTATTTTATGGCATGCATAAATGGAGGATTCATCTGTTAAGGGCCCGCAAAGACCTACCACAGACCTTCACGAAGGTCTAGAGGTTGTTTAAAGGAAGTTGTTGTACCAAGTGCTAGGAGCTTATAGATCTATGAGAAGGCAGATCTATGGCAATAAAAGACATCACACTGATCTCTGGATGTGGAAACTTGGTTCCAACATCCCCCCATACTGCTTCAGTGAGACTTTAGCCTGTGCTACACAGTTTGATGCCGAAAGGGCTAGTAGTGTAGGGTTTTGTTTGGCACAATTGACCTGGAACTTGGGGCAAGACCCACTAAGCCAACAAGATGGTTGTGTAGAGAGATCCTACAAAAAAAATCTTTATATTAATGAAAAGACAACTATATGGTCGTCTTTCGCGTGGTAGTGTTTTTGTGGCAACAATGTACCAAATGACACCTCCTTAGCAGTTGATTGTTCCCTGCAAAGAATCACAGGCATAATTGGTGTTGTTAGTGGATAGACTTAAATAAACACAAAATTGTAAATAGTGGAAACAATGCATACATAAACATAAACTAAAAAAAGAGGTAAATACAAAAACAATGCTTAAACGGAGAAAAGAAATTAATAGCATAATGGAAAAAAGCTCCCTTTGTTGACTGTTGGTAGTAGAGGTTGAATACAATAGGTGAATCTTAGACACTTGAAGAAAATTGTTTGAGCTATGGTGCTAAAAAATCCTTAGCAAGGGTGTTTGTTTTCCTCAGTCTCTTTGCAAATTTCTCCTCTCTCCCAAATAAGTATGAAGACTCTCCAATGGTGGATTCCTATTTTCTCACTAAGATGATGGATTGCTTAGAAGAAATATGGCCAACATGCTAGTTCTCTTCCCTTCTTTGGCTTCAACAATGTAATGGTGGTTTGCTTTGATAACAATTTGGTAAGCTTAACAATGTCTCATATTTTGGCTCTCCCATGGCCTGTTTATATAGAATTTTTTGAATCCATCTTCCCCCTTTTGGTTCATGCATGATAATGACACATGGGTAGGACAAGATGATTCCATTGAGGGTTGCATATCTTCAAGGAAACTCGTATTCGACTGTACTAGACTAAGCTCATTTCAACAAATCGACCCCAAGTGTGTAGAGTGGTCTTAAATCGTTGAGTCATCATTTTCTATAACCACATGACTTTTGAAGGATATTACGCGCGCACATTTTTATCGAAGAAATAACCGCCTGACATCAATTTTTTTTACTTTATAAACTTTGGACCTTAGGAGAATTTTGATTTTTTAAACTTCATGATGCTTTTAGCTGGAAAATGTTCACTTGTGCAATATGTTGGACACCTTTTAGTGTCTTATGGATTGTGTGAACATGTGTATGATTTTCTGGTGTTAACAATGTGTATTTTAAATTTATTGGTGACCATCTTATTTATTTGATCTTGTATGTCGATAATATATTGCTGATTGGAAATGAAAAAGAAATCATCCAGAATGAGAAACTCAATTTTCCTCTAAATTTGAGATGACGGATCTTGGTGCTACAATTTTCATTTTAGCCTCTAGAAATTAAAAGATATTGGGAAAAGAGGAAAATCTAGTTAAATAAGAGGAATTATGTCGAGACAATATTACAAAAGATAAATATGTAGGAAAATAAACTAGTGAAGATCCCTATTCCTTTAGGTGTAAATTTATTTGTAGATCAATGTCCCAATACATAGGAAGAGGAAGAGCACATGTCCCATGTTCCATATGCCACTGTAGTTGGAAGTTTGATTTATGAAATGGACTTTACAAGACCATACATTACACATGTTGTGGGAGTATTGAGAAAGTATATGTCAAAACTAGGGAATGATCATTGGACAATAGTAAAGAGATTTTTTAGGTCTTTGCATGGCACTACTATTATGGATTGTGATACCAAGGCTAGATAGAGTGTTAGACATACATGGATTTTTTGATGTATATCAAGATGGAGATCTAAATCATTGTGTATCTACAAAAGGGTATGTGTTTAACTTATTTGGAGGAGAAATCAATAAGATGAATAAGAGACAGTCCATAATGGCTCTTTCAACTATAGAAGCTAAATACATGGAAACCACTCATGAAAGCATGAAAGCACTTTGGTTACAAATATTGTGTTAAGGTATGGGGTTTGTACAACGAGCTATAAGGATATATTGTGTCAACCAAAGTGAAATTTTATTGGTGAAGAACCCTACTTATCATTGAAAGAAAACACATATTGATGTTTAGTATCACTTTGTGAGGGATATGATTGAAGGAAAGAAGGTGTTGTTGGTAAAGGTGAACACTTTGAAGAATGTTGTAGATGCATTAAAAAAATATTTGAGCACTAAGGAGTTCTCTTAGTGTAGAGAAACAATGGGAACAATCAACTTGGATTGTTGATTACGCACTCATACAACCCCTTGTATGCAAATAAATAAATAAGTCGGAGAATGTTGAGTATGTGTTATATTCTTTGCTTTGCTTATATGCACCATAGGGGGATCCATTTTTTAGGCAGTTTTTGGCACATGATTCTTTTGGAATTTTCAACACATGGTTTTCGCTTTTAATAGTTTTGTGTGCATGGAAATTTTTCCCATGGTTTTGTATATCTGGTTGGATTATAATCTAGGCTCAATGGATTATGGGTTTATGAAATCTATGATACATACTGTTGGAAACAATGTTAATACTAAGGGGGGCAGGGTCGAATCAGTGTTAAGGTTAATTTAAACTTTCATGTCAATTTATCCTTGCTCATTCAAACTTGGAATCCACTATATAAAAGAAACCATTGACAAACCATACCAACAACCATATGAATCAATACAAGCACACACATCATGAGCAACACACATTGTTATCACAAAAAAATAATCACCTAGACATTTCTAACGAGGTGGATTGAAATACACCATGTAGGATTAATTCTACCATAGTAAAATCACTTTCACTGTGGAAAATAATTTATTAAACCACTTTTATTAAATTATTTTTTGATTTAATAAAAAAAAAAAAACCAATGATAATAATTAGATAAATCATTATTTATTTAATTTTCTCTAGGAATAGTTATTAAGTCATTGTTTAAATAATTATTCCTTGTCACATTTGAAAAAATCCCCTAGGAATAATTAAATAAATCACTATTTATTTATTATTCCTTTGTCGGCTTGATGGGGCTGGCCCAAGTTCAACTTTAACTATGCCAACCAACAAAACCCTAACAACTGGCCCTTTTGGCAACAACTTGCATAGCGTAGGTTACAGTCTGACGTAAAGTAGTATTGGGGGATGCTAGAACCAAGTTACTTCATTTAGAGGCCTATGTGATGGTCTCCTAAAGTTTCTATGGCTTAGATCTATCTTCATGTAGCTCTAATCCTTCTTAATAGATAACCACTGCAAATCTATCTAAATGTTTCCAGATATTTGCAAAGGTGTTTAATTGTATTTATCATGCATAAAGATTACAGATTTACCACTTTCGTACAATACATAAGCGTTAATTCATATAAAATATATCATAGAGTGAAGATACATGAACTTAGAAGAAGTAAATAATAAGACACAAATGCATCAATTTCAGCCCAAAATAATCTTTATTAAGTATAAGCGTTCAATTACAGACTCCTTATCCTTGTTGGGTTGTGTTATATTCTTTCTACGACTAGCCCACATAGTTAACTGGGGGTTAGAGGGGGGGATGTCACAGGGGGTTTGAGGGGTACCCGTAACCCCACTTTATGGGGTCTGGGGTAGTGCCCCAGAAAATTTTGGTTTTGGACACGATGGCTTTTGATCCATGGTATTGGATGCTTCAGCATGTATAAATACGTATTGCAACATTGAAAGGAACATAATGAAAAATCAAGCTGGTAGTCCCGGTTTTGGGATCCAAGGGAAAATTTCTATGTATATGTGTTTTATGTGTTATGCTCACACATTGTTTATTTTCTGTGTTTTAGAATTCATATGTAGGTAATTTTTGTACAACGTTAAAACCTACATTTGGTATCGTAGTTGTTTTGACTTCAAGGGGACACCTTTGTTGCTGAGGGGTTTCGCTTGGGCCTGTGGTAGACCCTGTTCAGTGGGAGATCTGCGAGATCGATTCTGGTGGTGAAAGAAGATGGCGAGCAGCGGAAAGATAGAGATTGAGAAGTTCAATGGTCAGAGTTTTGAGTTGTGGAAACTCAAGATGGAGGATCTGTTGGTGGATAAAGATCAGTGGATCGCGGTAGATCCGGGTACTAAACCAACGGGAGTGACCGATGAAGAATGGAAGAAGTTGGATCGGAAGGCAAAGAGCACAATACGATTGTGTGTCTCAGATTCAGTATTGTTGAATGTATCAGGGGAAGCTACGGCGAAGGCTTTATGGGACAGTTAGGGACTTTGTACCAATCTAAGTCTCTGGTAAATAAACTGTTCCTGCGGAAAAAGCTGTATAACCCGAGGATGAAAGATAGAGACTCGGTGAAAGAGAATCGAAATGCATTTAATATTGTGGTAAGTTAGTTAGCATTTTTTGATATTAAAATTTCAAATGAAGATAAGTGCATCAATTTGTTGTGTTCTCTACCAGATTTGTGGGATAGTCTGGTTATTTGCAATAGGTAGCAATGCAACTGCCTTGCAGTTTAATGAAATAGTCTCATCCTTGCTGACAAAGGAGATGAGATGGAAAAATATGGAGAGATAGAATGGTGATGCCTTTTCTGTACAAGGATAGTCCCAGAACAGCAACAAAAATAAGTCATCGAGTGGGGGATCTAAATCTAGAGGGAGATATAAATCTCCAGGAAGACCTGAAAAGGTGGTGTGCTAGAAATGCGGAAAGGAAGGGCACTACCAAAGGGACTGTAAATCTAAATCTCTTGACAAAGGAAAGGGATCTGATGACGCTCCTTCTGCAGAGGCGAAAACCGCCTCAGATGAAGGTGGGGATGTGTACTTGGCTTCTTCAAGTGCACATGTAGATCATGAGGCATGGTTGATTGACTCAGGTGCATCCTTTCACTTCACTCCCCATAGAGAGTGGTTCTGCGAGTATGAGAAACACGATGATGGTGATGTCTTATTGGGGGATGACAGGAAGGCTAGAATCATTGGTCGCGGAAAAGTAAAATTGAAGTTGCAAGGTGGAAGGGTTAGAACAATTCTGGGTGTTCTACATATTCATGCATTAGCCAGAAATTTGATTTCTGTAAGCAAGTTGGATGATGTAGGTGTGAGAATAGTGTTCAACAAGGACACCTGCAAAATGGTTCGGAGAGCACTGGTATTGATGCGGGGACTTCGAATTGGCACTCTGTACAAGATGCAAGGCAACACTGTTTTTGATGGGTGCAATAGTTCTTTGGTTCCTGAAAGTAAAGCTGAAAATCTAGTGGTCTCTAGAGAGAAGACCATGTTGTGGCATCAAAGGCTTGGACATATTGGAGATAAAGGCCTTCGAATACTTCATGGTAAAGGTATGGTAGAAGGTATGAGTAATATCTCTTTGGATTTTGATTACTGTGAAAATTGTGTATATGGGAAGCAGAATTGGGTGAGTTTCCCCTCTAATAGTAAGAGGGCGAAACAAATATTAGAGCTTGTGCACAGTGATGTGTTTGGACCTGTGAAGGTTCCATCACTGGGTAAGTCTGTGTACTATGTATCATTTATAGATGACTTCTCAAGGAATACATGGATATATTTCCTTAAGAAGAAACCTGAAGTCTTTGACAGGCTTAAAGAATTTAAGGCTCTGGTGGAAAATCAGACAGAGAAGAAGATAAAGGTGTTGAGGACAGATAATGGTGGAGAATTTTACAGCAAGGAATTTGAATAATTTTGTAAGAAGTGTGGTATAGCACAGTAGAAGAATACTCCATATACACCTCAGCAAAATGGAGTCGCAGAAAGAATGAACAAGACGTTAATGGAAAGGGCAAGAAGCATGCTCAGTGGTGCCGGGTTAGGACAGGATTTCTGGGCAGAGGCAGTGGATACTGCATGTTACTTGGTCAACAGGTCACCTTCATCGACGTTGGAGGATAAGACTCCACAAGAGGTATGGACTGGTAAGAAACCCTATCTTTCACATCTAAGGGTATTTGGATGTGATGCATATGTACATGTTCCAAAGGAGAAACGAACCAAGTTGGATAGTAAATATGAAAAGTGCATCTTTATTGGGTATAAGGATGGTTTAAAGGGTTATAAGCTTTGGAACCCAATAAAAAGGAAGGTTGTGTACAGTTGAGATGTGGTTTTCATAAAGGTGAAAGATGTTATTAAACATGTAGTCCAACCAAAATAACCTAAAAAGATAGAGTTTGAGCTAAAGGAGGAAGAATCAGACTCTACAACAGAGGAGGAATCACAAGATAAAGAGCCACAGACTCTGGCTATGAGAAGATTAGTTCGAGAAAGAAGGAAGATAGAAAGGTATAGTCCATCTCCTTTCTATTAAAATTTAATTATGTCTGTTAGTGATGATAATCCCATAACTGTGAAGGAAGTAATGGATTCAGAGGATGGAAAACTCTGGAAAGAGGCCATGGTTGATGAAATGGCATCTTTGCACAAAAATGAGGCTTGGGATCTAGTGGAGTTGTCGGCTGGAAGGAAACCCATTGGCGGCAAATGGGTGTTCAAAAAGAAGACAAATGTAGAAGGAAAAGTGAAGAAATACAAAGCTCGGTTGGTAGAAAAAGGTTATTCCTAGGTGCCAGGAATTGATTTTGGTGATATTTTTTCTCCTATTGCCAAGGTAACTTCTATTAGATTACTTTTATCTATCATTGTTGCTTTTGATTTTGAGGTAGAACAGAGGGATGTGAAGAAAACATTTCTTCACGGGGATTTGGAAGAGGAAATCTACATGAAGCAACCTGAAGGCTTTGCAGTGAAGGGTAAGAAAGAACTGGTATGCAAGTTAAAGAAGTCCTTATATGGGTTAAAACAGTCATCAAGGATGTGGTATCAGAAATTTGATACATTTATACGGGGACTTGGCTTCACCAGAAGCAAAGCAGATCACTGTGTGTATCTTAAATTAATTGGTGAATGTGTTATTTATCTGGTCTTGTATATGGATGATATGTTACTGGTTGGAAATGACAAAGAAATTATCCAATATTTGAAGACCAAATTGTCCTCCAAATTCAATATGAAATATCTTGGTGCTACAAACTATATTTTGGGCATGGAAATTAAAAGAGATCGGGCAAACAGGAAGCTCTAGTTAAACCAGAGGAAGTATGTCGAGACAATACTACAGAAGTTTAATAAGCAGGATAGTAAACTGGTGAAGGTTCCTATTCCTGTAGGTGAGAGGTTATATGCTAAACAATGTCCTAAGACACAAGAAGAGGAAGAGGACATGTCTCGTGTTCCATATGCAAGTGCAGTCGGTAGCATGATGTATGCAATGGTCTGTACTAGACCAAACATTGTACATGCATTGGAAGTATTGAGCAGGTTTATGTCAAAACCAGGAAAGGAGCATTGGATAACAATGAAGCGGGTTTTCAAGTATTTGCGTGGCACTAGTGATTATGGTTTGTGCTACCAAGGAAGACTAGGATTGGACAGAGTATTGGATATTCCTAGCTTTGTTGATGCAAATTGGGCTAGAGATCTAGATCAAAGAAGATCTACAAGTGGGTATGTGTTTAACCTATTTTGAGGTGCAGTCAGTTGGATGAGTAAGAAACAATTTGTAGTGGCAATATCAACTTTAGAGGCAGAATACATGGCAACCACTCATGCAAGCAAGGAAGCAGTTTAGTTGCAGAGATTGTGTTCAAGTATGGGGTTAGTATAGGAAGCTATAAGGATAGATTGTGATAGCCAAAGTGCAATTTTCTTGGCAAAGAACACCACATATCATTCAAAGACAAATCACATTGATGTTCAGTATCACTTTGTGAGGGATATGATAGAAGACAAACAGGTGTTGCTGGTAAAGGTGGACACTTTGAAGAATATTGAAGATGTAATGACAAAATCTGTGAGCTCTGAGAAGTTCTCTTGGTGTAGAGAAACAATGGGCATTGCAAGTTTGGATAAATGATTAAGCTCTCTTGTGGCCCCCTGTGGAAAGAAAACAACAAGTGGGAGAATGTTGGGTTGTGTTATATTCTTTCCACGACTAGCAACCCCACTTTATGGGGTCTGAGGTAGCACCCCGGAAAATTTTGGTTTTGGACCCTATGTTAGGTTAGGCGGACCCACCTATGGTTTTGTGCATGATTTTTGCACATGTTTTTTGGACGCGATGGCTTTCAGCCCATGGTTTTGGACGTGATGGTTTTTGGTCCATGGTATTAAATGCTTTGGCATGTATAAATATGTATTTTAACATTGAAAGGAACATAATGAAAAATCACGCTGGTAGTCCTCGGTTTGGGATCTAGGGAAAAGCTCTGTGTATATGTGTTTTATGTGTTATGATCGCACATTGTTTATTTTCTGTGTTTTAGAATTCGTATGCAGGTAATTTCTGTACGGGGTTAGAACCTACAATCCTTGCGCACTTAGCTGGAGGGGCCTGCACACTCAGCCTATAGACTTACCAAGGTCTTCGCACACTCAACAGTAGGAGCCTTCCCCTTTTGCCTAGGAACAGGAAACAAACTTTTCCTACCTTAGCACCTTTCCCTTAAAATTATTCTTCTATATTTCCTTGATACTTAGATTCGCTATGACTCATCTATTTATAGCATTTTATTAACAATATAATGGTCCACGAACCATGGGAGAGTCTCAAAAAAACTCTATCATCTACCCAACTAAGGGACTAAAGCCCCTTTGACTTCTAGTAGCTTTGCGCTCCGCTTCCACATTTCACAAAGACTTTACATTCGCTATAGAAAGATATGACAAAATTTGCTCAAAATTGACTCAAAACTTGACTTAACTGACCCTAGGGACCCCTTCCCAACAAGCCCCCAATATAAATTGGGTGACTCACCCTCAAGTCACTTAGCTGGTGCATCTATCCTATTGTGGACATCACTAAACTCCACCTTCAATACCTATATGTCAGCAGAACCCTACACTGTGACCTGTTGCACTTCGTCTACCAACTTTTATGTAGTTGAGCCTTCCATCACTAGGCACATCATCCTTTGTGTCTGTTGGAGTGTCTTCAAATTCTCTTGGACTAACAAAGTAAACTAATTGGCTTCCTCTATCCATGGCTATATTCTTCCCTTTAAGATGGCATCTTTCCTTTGCAACTCCTCAATCTGCATTTGAAGTTGTTTTCCTTCTATCAAGCGATCGAAGTGCTGGACTGGCACCAAAGTGTGTGCAGTCACCCTAGGTTCATAAAAATTTTGTTGCATCTCCCAGATATATGTGCCAAGTTTCTACAGGTTTGGGTCCTCATGGAGAGTCATCCATATTTCCATTTCCTACTCAAAGATTAGTGTGCAGCTTGTGACTGTTGCATCCAAAGTGGCCATGCTCTCCCTTATGGATTCTCCGCACTACTCCCAGACTTTTGGCGGAGTGGTTGGATGTAATTTCAACTTGAGCTCTAAGATCTTTATTTGGAACTCAAATGTTACTCGACCTATCTCATCCTCCGATTCTCTGACTACGGCAGCCAACTTCCGAATCTTTGTTACTACTCCTGCATCTTCTGGAATGTGAAGTTATGGTAGTGTCTTATGAGCCTATGTAATTATTGCCTCCAAACTTTGGCTTCGTGCGGCCAGTTCTTCCTTTTCCTTCAACGATTGAGCCTTTTCAGTGAAGATCTGCTCATTCTTCATCTTTACCTCACTAATAACTGATAGCGCATGTTGCTCCCTAATCCTGAGCTCATCTGATAATCCCTGATGAAGCGCATGGAGGGTTTGAATAGGCAACGTGACTAAGTTGACACCCACATCCTTGATCTATCTGAGCTGGGGGTTTGCTTCATCTAGCTTTGTGCGCAGTGATCCCTCTAGTAATGGAATGACTCTAAGGTCCAGAGTACTATCTATTTCCAGCACAGTCATGCTTTCTTGCTGCAGGCTCAATTGAATCTCACTCATCTATCCCACACTTGCATGAAGTTGACCTGTTTGAATCTACAAGTCATGTAGATCCTACTGCATGTTCCCTATTCCCTACTGGTACTACTGTTCGAACTATTGCCACAGTTCGATCATTATATCACAAACCTTATCTCCAATCACATCCAAGTCCTCGTTAGTGTGGACCATTGGATTTACATGTATGTGTTTGTCTTATTTATGCTTCTTCTTGAGTCCATAAGTTGTCTCCTTTTGGCACTTTGTGATTCTAAAATGAGTGCTCTGCTCCTCGCCACCATCTCCTTCCTCCTCATACCCTTCCTTATCCGTAGTATGTAGAGAAGTAGACTCCTCAACCTCCAATGTGGCCTCCATCGTGACGTGTTCCTTGTCAGAAGTTGCCTTAGCAGAAGCTGCCATGGTAGTAGCTTCCTTCTTTTTCTGTGTTGCTTTTTCTTGGGTTGATGCCTACTCAGCCTCTTTCTTTTTCTATGCTACTTTCTCTTGAGTGGCATCCTGCTCAACTTCCTTTTTCTTTTGTGTTGTTATGGCCTATGCAGAGGAGCTTTCTCCACCTTTTCTTGTTTCAGCATTGAGATCTGTGGAGTGTAACCACTCCCCTAGCCATTTTCCCATGACTTCCTATAGATCTACATCAGTGACTAGGTATGACAACTTGTACCATAATTTCTTAGGATCTCATCTTGCACGAATGGATACATTGTGAAAATCCACTTTAAACTCTGCGTAGGCCTCCAACTACTCAAACATGGTATGTGACAGCCTCGGTCTTTGGCTGATCACCGTGCGGAGGTCCATCTCAACCAACACCCAAAAAATCTTTGTCTCCATGACCCTCTTCGGATCCTTTGTTTCCCACAGCGAAGTGAAATTCATGGCCTTTGGTAAATCAACATAATGTGGAGGGAACTGACTGTCTTTTGGCAGTCTCTATGAAACTAGGTAAATTAAAAACAACAGCTAGGCATAGTGGAATGCCTTGTTTTCATCCTATGCTTTGCGACAATTCAATAAAAACTCTTTGCAAAATATTGTGCCCATTTTTACTGCAAACCCTTCGTTCATTATGCAACCAATGAAATGACTAGTGTCGACACCTCATCCGCGTGACACTTTCTCATGACCTTGGAAGCCAAAATTTGGTTGGAAAACTACACCGCCTTGTTTGTGATGGAATGGATAGAGTATCCGCGTGACTTATTCACTAAGCCAAACTTGTTATTCATTCTATTCATGAGTTTTTTTCTTTACTTTTGCCTCCAAACTCCTCGATTGGATCCACCCCTTGGTAGGGCAACCTAGTGATACGATGGATCAACATATCTATGATGGGGATGCGCTCTCCCAACCAAAGACACCAATCATGATCAATGTAATAAATTAGCATATGCACACCATGTTGATAGTGGTTCTACTAAAATGTAGTACCCATAGCATATTTGGAAACCCAACCCTCTCAACCCCCGCGACCCACTTCATAGGCTCTATTCGCGTGACTCTGGTCTCCTCATAGTATATCTTCGCTAAATATTTGTTTATCGCCAAATGCAGGAATTTCTCATGATCATATAGATCCCAATCATCCATTTTTAGTGTGGGAATGGGCCCTAAGAGCATGTCTTCAAATGGCACTTTCTCCGACAAAGGCGGTGTAGAGACTGTGAATTTAGTGTTATCAAGATCCTCGGGTACCTTTGCTTTTCCCTTTTGAGGAGGGATATACTTCAGGAGCCGAGTGATAGGCTCTACCTCCTCAAAATCCAACTCTTCAACCCCTTCATCAAGCTCCTCTTCATCAAGATCCAGGGGCTCATGTGGTTGTTTCGACTTGTCCATCTTCCCCTTTTTCCGAACCTCCGTAGGGTTCTTCCTCGGTGACTGCCTTATTGGAACAACATGTAGTTTCTTCTGTTTATCCTTAGCAATGAATGGTTTAGGCTTGGATGACCTTGGTGCCATAGGCACAGATGGTGTAGCTTCCATCACCAACTCAATTTCAGGGGTTGTGGCTTCAAATATAGCAGCTTCAGAACTTGCGCTTTCTGCGGGATCAGTCGTTTTCTCAAGGATGATCTTACGGTTCCAATTAGGAAAGTTTGCGAACTCTAGATGTGAAAGAAGTTCCTCCCAATCCTTATTAGACATACATGAATCTTTCTTCCAGCAAATTCTTTGAAAACAAAGTGTTGTAATGCAGGCCAGCATGCCATATTTATAGGCGATTTCAAATTAAAATCCGACCGTTCCCTCCAATTTTTTTTCATAAATGCATCTTTGGTGACAGATTATCAAATATTTGTGCCATAAATGTAGCCTACCCACTGCTTCTAATAGGATTTTAGCCATCCAATCAGCTACAGTGCACCTAACAGCTATTTTTGGACCCTGTTGCATTACACCATCCTCCATGGTGTAGCTCCTTCTGTCGCACTTCTTGCTTCCCTCGTGCAACCCCCTCACTTCATTCTCCCAGTCTTAAGGCATTAGAGTTTATAGTCCTATACTTCCTTGCATCTTCTTGGAGTACTAAGAGTGTCTAACCATCATGTAGTCATTGTGCAGGGGCAGGATCCCCTCGATATAAATTCAGTCGACTTCCATTGACTCTTCCCATAAATAATTCCCCATTCAACTTCGCAAGCTGAACTGCGCCACCATCTGTAATTTCCTTGAATACATAGGGTCCCAACCAATGCATTTGAAACTTCCCAGGGAACTTCCTAAACTTTCTATCATAGAGTAAGACCAAATCATTCACCTTGAAGGTGTGCATCTTAATATGTTGACCATGCCTTCTCGCATTCCTTTTGCACCTATTGGTGAAATCCTGCAAGAAACTTGTCTTCTTCTAACTCTAACTACTACGCAAGGTGCTCCTCCATAGTCTTGTGGTCTGCCATATTAGTCAATACTGCAATCCATAAACTTGACACAATATACTCCATGGGCATCACAACCTCTATCCCATAGACCAGCCTGAATGGGGTTTGTCCTGTCAACTTCTTACACGTCATCCTATATTCCCATATGATTGTTGGTATGCACACATCCCAATCATTCCTCTGTACTTTGCAGACCTTCGTCAATGTATTTTCCATAATTTTATTGAATTCTTCCACTGTACCATTTGCCTAAGGATGATAAGGTGTACTCTTTTGATGATAAACCTGAAATTCTTTGAGCATCGCAACAATAGTTTCATTTAGAAAGTGCATACCCCTATCACTCATCAGTATCTTAGGACACCCAAACCTTGCAAAGACATACTCAAATAGGAACTTCACGAGTATAGTAGCGCTATAGTCCCTCGTCAGCTTCTTCCCATCTTATCAAATACTTTGTCGTAGTAATAATGTATCGTGCACTTGTCTTTCTCCCTAGTGGTTGTATTAGACCCACAAAGTCAATTACCCATTTGTCAAAGACCTGTAATGAAATTTAAGGATTTAAAGGCAATTCGTCCCTTTGTGATGGCTTTCCCGTCCTCTGACATGCATCGCATGCCCTGTAATATGCCTTAGAATCCTCATGTATCGTCGGCCAGCACAATCCTATGTGCAAAATATTCTTCACGGTTTCTCTGCCTGCATAGTGTCCTCTCGCCACTCCTCCATGTGCTTCAGTGAGGATGCTCAATCGTTCAAACTCTGGAACATGTTGGCACAATATTTCATCAGTGCCCGTCTTATATAAGTGTCCCACAAACACTGAAAAGTCAGTTGCATGGACCAACAACAGATTTTTTTGTTGTGCCTTCCGGGGTTGTTCCAATAGTAAAAAACTGGATTATATCAGCAAAATGATCATCTGCAATGCGTACAAAGAATAGTTGTGCATCCAAAAACCCTTCCTCCAAATTTAGTAGGTTCTCCGTTTGTCTCAATTCTAGATAGATGATCTGGACCCACATTCAATCGTCCAGGATTAACAATCACCTCAAAGTCATATTCTTGAAACAACAATAACCACCTTCAGATGTTCGCCCCAACATAGGCTTGTTGACTAGGTACTTGAGTGTAGAGTGATCTATATACATTTTGAAATGTGTGCCTAATAGGTAATGTTGAAACTTCTGCAGTGCATAGACCATCGCTAATCCTTTGCACTCTATAGTTGAATAGTTCTTCACAGCCTTTGAAAATTTCCTACTCACGAAGGCTATAGGATGATCTATCTCGCCTTCACCTCGCTGGGTCAATACCACACCCAACGCAATACTAGAGGCATCCACATGAACATGAAATTTTTTCTTCTAGTCTGGGAATACCAAAATGGTTTCAATCACCATCTTTTCCTTTTATACATCCAGACTGTGATGACACTCTTCACCCTAGCAGAAATTCGCATCCTTCTTCAGTAATTTCTCCATTGGCATAGTTATTTGTGCAAAAGCCTTGATAAACTTTCTATAGTAGCCAGTGTGGCCCAATATTGCAACTTCTTTACATTCTTTGGAGCTTCTAAATTAACAATCACTGCTACCTTTGCAGGGTCTACCATTAGTCCTTGCTTACATACCACATGGCCTAGCAATATCCCATAAGGCACACAAAAGATACATTTCTTCAAGCTTAGAGAAATTTGATATCTACAACAAGTATCCAACAGAAGGCATAGACTTTCAACATGGCGCTTTACCAATCCAAACACAGTCCAGTAATCAAAATACACTTCTAAGAATTTATGAATGAATTCTTTGAACACTGCAATTACAACCCTTGAAAAGATAGCGGGTGCATTTTTTAGTTTGAATGGCATCACTGTGTACTGGAAGCATCCCCACTCCATCGTGAAGGTCGTCTTGCTATGATCCTCCAACGCAATCTTAATCTAATGGTACCCTGAGAACCAATCAATGAACGAATAAGCTTCATGTCCTCCAACATTCTCCAAAACTTCATATGTAAATGGTGTTGGAAATGGATCTTGAATGCATGCGTCATTGAGCTTTCTTAGGCCTACGCATATTCTAATTTCACCTTGCTGCTTCTTCTCTTGAACAACCATAGGGCTCACCCAATCAGATTCCTCTACTAGCTCAATAATTCCATCTTCCAACATTTTGTCTAACTCTTTGCGCACCTTCTCCTTATACTTCGGATTTAGGTAGTAGGGTCTCTATTTCACGAAATTTTCATCAGGCTTTAAAGTGATCTTCATAGCTCCCATATCCCCTACTATTACTTTCAGGTCTGAGAACTTGGTAGGAAACAAGTCCTAGTATTCACGCAGCATCTCCGCAACTTTATCAATTGTATCTTCATCCCAGTAATCACCTATCTTTTAAACTTAGGTTGCACGTCGAACCCAATGTTTGCTTGCCTAATCCACAAAGGTTTTGATATATCAGGGTTCGTTGCTTTAGGACCTTCAACCTCGTGTTATCCTTCGGTCAATGGAATGTTTATTTTTTTACAGATATTCTTCTTCTTCTTCTAGAGTCACATTGTATCACTCTAGTGCATGGTGCAGTTGGGTACTCTAGTCCAGTTGAACCCATTATACCATCTCTTCAAGCATTCTAAAGATAGAAGCCTTAATTTCCTGAAGCACTTCATCACTACACTCAAATCCATCCTCAAATTTGAAGGTTAATAAGAAACTTTCCCTCAAGATATCCCATTCACCTGTCCTGTGGTGTAACTCTGTTTCTAAATACCAATTCATTGGAATAGTATCTAGGGTATGGCAAAAGATATGCACCCATTCCTACTGTGGCTCTTCGCCCCATGCTTTAGTCCACTGTGCCAAATGCTCACGTGAATCATCCTTCCCACTGTATTTTTCAGTCATCCAGGTATTAGCGTATCCAAACCTCAGCTTCATGATTTGCCTGTATTCCTTCCAGTCAATGAAGCTATCCTTATGTGTACCCCACAAACGGGTAGGCGTAGTGTGCAGTGCTAGATCAAGTGCCTGGAAATGATGTTCCTCGGGCACCTCCCTTTTAAACTCATCTAGAAATAAATTAACATCATTTAAGCCATCATAATGCGGGAGATTCCTTACCTATGTAGATACACACTGCATCAATTTTTTCATCATATTGCAACGTAGCATAGATACTTCATGCAACCTATTTTGCCAGTGTTCAAGCTTTTCATCTAAGTTTGAGGTACATGAGTTGTCTCTATCCCATGTGATCCATCCATCTGCAATGGGATTGATCCAATCTTCGTCGTGCGCAGTAATCTTATATATTTGATTTAAGTCATCATCCTCCACATAGTCGTGGGTTGGTTAAGTGTAGTGTGCTCCCTCAGCAAGGTCCAGTGACATAATAACCCTAAGCACCTTCTTCTCAAATGTCATCTTTCGATTCTTCAGACTAATTATTGCATCCATATCAAAGGCCTAATCGATTCCTAATAGTGCAGGGTAAGGATTTTTGTCATCCACTATTTAAATTACTTCAAAATCGGCCAGAGCACTTGCTCCTTCAATGTCTACTATTACCCCATACAGGTGCCCCATAGGAATGATCTTCTACTGATTAGCCATGCATAGCTATATAGGAGACCATTGTAGTGTTGGCCTCCCCATCCTCTCCCGTGTCTCTTTAGGTAGTACGTTCACATCAAAACCCAAATCTAGGATGACTTGATCCATTTCATACTCTCCAATCTGTGCAATCAGCCTCATCTCGTGCCCTATTCCCTTCTTATGTTTACTTGGTTTCCTCACAACGCGTTGTTCTGAAGGAATCTTAATTTTTCCTGTACAATTTTCGATCAGCTTCTGGAGCCCTTCCACTGCCTTCTTATCCCTCAATAGATTCATACAAGTTTTCAAAAAAGTGGCTAATAGCGAGGGATCCACATCCTACACTTCATTGTTTCCAATTGATTTCTCTTGACTCCCTAATGTAGAAGCTTCAAAAAAATTATTCTTGGCCTCCATAAAAGTTTCTTTAGCCTGGTTGAGGTCAAACTTTACTTCCTTTTCAGGAGACTTGCACACCTATCCTTCAATCTCTGGCTACTTTCCTCTATCTTCTCCTGTGGCCATACCACTGCACGTTACGATATTAATATTGTGATCTTCTTCACGAGGCTCCTCCCTCATCATCTGTATGTTTTGTGTATATTGTTGTGTCTTTTTCTCCTACATCTTGTCAATTAGCACTAGGCAATCTTCTATCACATGATCAAACTGTCTGCAATATTGACAAGAAGGATGCGTTGGGTTTTAACAGCTGCATGCAAAATGTCTTGCTTCACCACAGTTATAACAGATGATTTTTCCATGACCTCTGCCAGCCCCTCCTCCTCTTCCTCTTCCATGGCCTTGAAATCCTGTGTGCGCTGCACCCGCACCCTGATCTTGAGGCCGATTTTCCACCTTCATTCAATAGGTAGGGGTCCTTTCCATCATCAGTTCATAACTTGGACAAATTCTCTTATCATGTCCAAATAATTTACAAAAGGTACAAAATAATTGTTGCGGCGTCTGTACAAAATTGTGCAAAAGGTGACAATTATCTATCGCGTGATTTCCAGCTATCTAGTAGATAACGCACCATAATGGTATTCCTTTCAGTCCCACAATATTCTCAGGTTTCAAAGGAACAAGACCTCCTCCAATCAGATAATTCTGATAAATAGGGCAGTGATCCTTATCGTGCCCCTTGTCTTTACATTTTATACACCAAACTTCAGTGCGCACCTCAGACTGAGCATCCTTTCATGTCTTCAAACTATGCAACTCCATATGAGGACTTTCCAATTACAACTAAATTGATTGTAATCCTACATTCATATTTTGTACTGGTGAGGCTTCCAACCTCATCGCGATCTCCACAGCCTCCACTTGTGTTCCTATCTTTTGTTGCGATAATGTAATCTTAGATGTGGTAGGAGGGATGCAATGTACCAGTACCTATGCTGAGAATCCATGATTGACATGTTAGCCTACTGGATTAGGCACTTTAACCTCTGATCAAAGTCCCACATGGACTCATCTACCTTCTATTGTATTTCCTTAAACTCAGTTACAAACTGTGCCTAAGACTTAGGCTTCTTGAACTCATTATTCAATACCTGTTGAGTTCTTACCATCGTTGTGATAGGTCTATCCTAAAATTTATTGATATCCCGGGTTAGCATCCTATCCTGCAGCATTGTGACCAGCTATTCTTTATTTATATTATCATCAGTAATCTGCTACGCTATCAACACAACATCTCCAACGAATCAGAATTGTTTGGGTTCTTCGCTCCCTACCCCTTTAAATATTGGCATCTTCATCATGCTCGTCATATTGAATGATTGATGTGGAGGTGGAGGTGGAGGTGAGGGTGTAGGTGTATGTGGCGGAGGTGGGGGTGGAGGTGGAGTGGATGGATGAGGTATCCTCAGGATACCTTGGTGTACTATCTGCAATACGCTTCATAGTGTACTCATAATAGTCCCATCGCCATCGTTGGAAGAAGATCCTAACAACAGACTATATTATAAGCCTAGTTCCTCGTTCCTTCTAAAAGTTTTCCCGCTTCGCGTAGTTCCAAAAATCAAGGTCTTATCAATCACAAGTTCGGTGACAAATCCTCATAATATGCGATCAATCTAGTGATCAATGACCACTGCGATGTTTTTTTTTGAAGCTTCCAGGTGCCTCACCATCTCTGGAGTCCACACAATAGGGCCATCAAGTCTCCACATACCCTAATTGTCCGCTAATCTAGTCAGCCACTCATGCAGTTCGCAGGGGATGAAACATAAAAAGGCTTCGGTTTCGCCTGTGTACATGTATCTATTCAACCATTGATCCTTGAATAATTGTGGATTTCTATTTTCCTGAGCTGCAAATGCATGTAACTTCTGATTGATCCACTTTTAAATTTCCTTCTTAGTAGGAAGCCACTTATTCTACATCACACATTCCTCATATAGATCTTGATCTTGGCAACAAAACCATTTTTTGGCTTGATGGGGCCTAACCCAGGTTCATCTTTAACTGCACCAACCAACAAACCACAACGGATGGCCCTTTTGGCAACAACCTGCATAGCGTAGGCTACAATCTCACCCAAAGCAATATTGGGGGATGCTAGAAGCAGGTTTTCGCATCTAGAGGCCTGTGTGATGGTCTCCTGAAGTTTCTATGGCTTTGATCTACCTTCGCGTATCTATAATCCTTCCGAACAGATAACTACTGAAAATCTATCTAAATGACTTTTAGATCTTCGCAAAGATGTTTAATTGTATTTATCATGCATAAAGATTATAGATTTACCACTTTCACGTACTACATAAGTATTAATTCATATAGAATATATCACAGAGCGAACATACATGAACTTAGCAGAAGTAAGTAATAAGACACAAATGCATCAATTTCGGCCCAAAACAGTCTTTATTAAGTATAAGCGTTCAATTATAGACTCCTTATCGTTGCGCACTCAACTGCAAGGGCCTGCGCACTTAGCCTATGGACTTACCAAGGTCTTTGTGTACTCAACAACAGGAGCCTTCCCCTTTTGCCTAAGTACGGGAAACAAAATTTTCCTGCCTTAGCACCTTTCCCTTACAATGATTCTTTTATACTTCCTTGATACTTAGACTCGCTATGACTCATCTATTTATAGAATTCTTTTTACAATACCATGGTCCACGGACCATGGGCAAGTCTCAAAATAACTCTATCATCTACCCAACTAAGGGACTAAAGACCCTTTGAATTCTACTAGCTTCTTGCTCCGCTTCCACATTTCATGGAGACTTTACATTCACTACAAAAAGATATTACAAAATTTTCTCAAAATTGACTCAAAATTTGACTTAACTGACCCTAGGGAACCCTTCCCAGCATCCTTATTTCTCTAATTGGAATAATTGTTAAATCACTATTTAATAATTATTTCAATTTTATACCATTCTTGATCATGGCGAAATAATTAATAAATCATTTTATTTGTTAATTATTTTTAAATAAATATATTTAACCATTTTAAATATATTTTCCCTCTCCAATAAATATAATAAAGTATTCCAAGTGGTTAGATCTTGATTTGGTCAATATTATCTTATTATTCTCCATTTTCGAGATTAACTCAATACTTTATATAAATAGGAGGGTTTTCCATCCATTCTTCACCATTATCGTTTCTTTTCTTTTGAGCTCCCATTTGAGTTCTCCACATTTTGTCTGGGTTTTACACATATTGGGAGAGAAGATCATTTACTAAAGCATCAAGGACATCAAAGGACCCATCCCACAGAGGGGGGTATGTAGATCCTTTTTGTAGATCTCCTTCACCAGATGTTTTCAATAAATAATTTATCTAATTAGAGTCTTTTTGTTTGGATTATTGCATTGGGTATGTTTACTGTTGTTTGCTATTCTGGATCGTCTATATTTTTTGTTGCAGGTTTTTCCACTTTTATTGCAGATCTGAATTGTAAGAAGCCATCAAATTATTGTTAGGGTCACTTGTCACCTAGTGACTTAAGTGAAGTGTTTTTGGTACACCTTCCAAGAAATTTCACACTAACACACACACAACATAGAGGTTTAACGTGGAATCCCTTATGGGAGAAAACCCACCAAATCTTGTTTTGTTATTAATGTAATAATAAGAGCACCTACTCTATTACATCAAATTTGGTTTGTGAGCCACCACTCATAGGAAGCATCAACTCCCTTTGATTGTTTGCTAGCATCCACTATCAGGAAGCACCAACTCCTTTCTTCTGCAGACACCTGATCAGCTTACCAGAAGCACCTTGTGAAGCACCAACTTGTAGCTCCTTGGATTTATGAAAGAACCAACTTACAAGAGGAACCAACCCCCAACCCTTCCTTAAACACCCATTAGATATGGAAGCACCAAATTCATGTATTCAAGCTCCAACCCACACTCAATAAGAAACTAATGTTCTCTATACTTGGAAACCACTCTGCTTGATTTCATATCTTTGTTCTCCTTTGTAGCCTTTAGCATGCGAATCTTTGTTTTAATCAACAACATTCATTCATACACAACCCCACAACTCTCTATCCACACTGTAGCATCACACGCTCTCACATAGAGATTTAAGCTCTTGACCCTCTTATTCTGCACATGCACTCTTGACCTCTCATTGTAGCCTAGGCACACTTGGACCTCTCTCTTTAGCATATGCATTCTCAGCCTCTTCACTGTAGCACATGCACGCTTGGCTTATTTTCACTAGTGTACACCCACATAGAGCTCTCCTCACATCTCTCACACAACAATGTCGCTTCCCCTTTACTTGCACAACTACAATCTTCAGTTTTGTTTCCTCTACAACTCAGGTAACGATGTTGTCTCTGTCAACCATCAACCTATCATTCATGTTGACCACTCTATCACCTGAGTGTGTACTTCAACATGGCACTCCATCATGTTGTTTCAACAAAGTGCAAGGTCACTGCTACTGCTTTAAACACTGAGAACGGGTTCCTGATTGTTTTTTTCACTAAAAAATTGTGGCTACATTACAAATAATGCAAAGAATGGCCACTTGAGTGTCTCCCATATTGAGAATAAATTCTAAGTCAAACTGTGCATGCTAGGAGTTCCTTGTATAACCAACATGTCTATCTCTTCTCATGGCTCTTCATTCTTCTTAAATTCCAATAGAGATTAGATTGCAAGCTAGACATGTCTCTCTTTTACTATGATGAGTTCTTTCTACAACACACCATCAAACCCCTTAAATTCTAGTATGGTTTCCCTGAGCTTCTATTGTTTATTTAATTCTTTCTCGAATGCAAGTAGGCTCCGACATGGATGACTCTACTTCAAGAAAATATCCATTGATTCACTCCCGCGTATTGTGGTCCTTGCTTCCTTGACTCAATGTATCTTTACAGTCACCATTACTCCAGTGACACCAACCTCTCTATGTGCATTTACTCAGATTCTAACTCATCTTCATGCCCAAAAGGATATACGCTCTTAACGAGTTGTCGACTCATCCATGTTTTAAACACATGCTGCTATATAAGTGGGATCCTGAAATCTTTAGGTTTGGGAACCTCAACTCTAATCTAGAGATGGATATTGAGCTATTATTAGTTATTCTAAGTTCCTCATGTCTTAAAAAAGATGCCTAAACCATTAATTGGACATTCCCTACATAGGCATTAGGACTCAATGTGTAGGAGTGAGAAATAACAATGTTATGTAGGTTAAATTCACATAATATAATCATTTCTTCTATGTTTCTAGCATGATATACTTCCATGAAGATACCAATGTTGAAAGTAACCTTCTATTCAAGGTTGGTTATTTGAAATTTACACCTCTATTATTTGAGGAACAATGTTCGGAGTTTTAGATGGTTATACCTACAATTTAGTAATTCCTTAGATATATCAACCATATTTGCCAATGATGCATCCATGATCTCAACGTTTCCACTCTTTGTAGCTAATTATTTTATGGTCTCTTGCCATTCCTTCCTCAATGACTAGTTTTCCATCATTAACTTTCTATTTTGTTATGTTTCCTACAATTTTAGAATTTACAAGTTTCTCCTAGGTCATGGAGGTACTACTTCAACTCCTGCATACTACCCTCATTTTGTTTTTCCTTCCTATTTTTCTCCTCTACCATACTCTTCCATTGAAGGGATTTTATTTTTACTCCTTCCAACTCCAGCAAGGTGTTTTCTCCTCTTTTAGTGCTACCTTATCCTCCCATGAACTCTCTGTGGAACTAGAAGAGTCCTCAATGTTGACTATGGAGGTAGAAAGGGGGGTTATCATGTTGGGGTGATATCTAATCATGTTCTCTATTATGTGAACAAGATTACAGATGAACTCCATTTACCAATTTTTGGCACACCCAATGACTTTCTCCATTTTCATGAGGTTGCAATCAAGTGCAAGTATATCATTGATGAACATTAATGAGGCATCAAAAACATCTCTGTAGTAGAGCAAGATCACTTGTGAAACTTTGTTGTAAACAATATCATAATAGTATATAGAGTGGATAAATGGGAACGTAATATTCATAAGAACAAAATGTGTGTCAAAGAAAGGAAGGTGAACCTGAGTTTTCCAGTGGATCAACACTAGTTCCCTTATGGCCAAAAGTGGGAGGAATTTTTTTTTCAATGGTTTGCATGGAATGAACATAATAATGACAATGAGACCCAAAGGTCTCCTTGGAGATTGTTCAAGTTATATTTTTTTTTTATTTTCTTTTTATTTTTTATAAATAGATCAACAATAAAAGGGGAATCTAGGGAGGGAAGAAGGGTTACTAGTTGGATACCTTCTAAATTGTAACAAACCATTTAGTTGATACATTTTGAAGGAGTCACTATTTTTTCGATATCTCTAGAGTTTCATTATTAATGAATGTGTATTACCATTGATAAGGATTGATTCTTCAAGTAATTATTATCACTTATTCTTTTCATGCATGCACATTCTATATTGTGATGTTAGAAAAGTACTTAGGTGAATGTTTGATGGACTAGAATTATCTAGAATTAGTTCTATTTATTCTTTTCTCTTTTGAATTAAATTGTTCATACTTTATAGTTTCTTCTTTCTTTTGCATATGTTTGGTCAAGATAATGTCTCTGGGTTATCTTGAATGAATCATATCACACCATAATATTTATTTTATTGGTGATTTTCGAAAGGTTAATCTAAGAATATCTCCAAACCCTTAGCTATACTTGATAAAAAATGGAAACACCTAAAAAAAAGAGTGAGTGTTTGTAAGACCGCTTTAAATCCCATCAATTATCAAGGTTGTTGGACCTTAAACCAAAGGAAAGTATTAATCCAAATAGAGACAAGTTTGATTGGGCCTTGTCTTTGGATATTGATCCCCACTATTGATGTAGGGAAATATGCAATCTCAATAGAATTGGAACTAGAAGGAGGGTTGAAAGACAATCGAACAAAATA
Organism: Pinus taeda; assembly: GCA_000404065.3. Classification (NCBI taxonomy): domain Eukaryota; kingdom Viridiplantae; phylum Streptophyta; class Pinopsida; order Pinales; family Pinaceae; genus Pinus; species Pinus taeda. The sequence continues at coordinate 48,991 of APFE030522495.1, read as the reverse complement.
ACCCACATCCATAGAAATGAAATACTGAAATATTTATTCCTAAACAAAATCAACCACAAGTTCTGGAGGGATCTATTTATAATCTTGAACCAATACCCTATGAAATATCTAATGATGAAGAAAATAATTTCAAGTGAATAACCCATGCCTACCCTAAGAATATTGGAATGTTACTTGTGACACCTTTACTACCTCGGAATAAAAGTACTATGAAGACTATGAAATCACCCTAGATCATACACTAGTCCACATATTAGTGAATATGGTAGAACTAGCTGATGGGTCACATCAATAGGTATATTTTAAGGCCCATATCGCTATCCTCCAGCCCATAAATTCTTTCTTTCCTCAACTTAATTTGCATTTTTGGCTATAATGTGCTTAGTAGGAAGACTAAAGGGTGTTTTCCATAATTCGTGGCCTAATGTGGTTTATATGTAGGCATGACAAAAAAAAAATTAAGTACATACATGATTCAGAGGCATGTTAGAGGCAACTAGAGGAAGTGTAGGAGGCTTGTCCCCTACATTTACTCTCCTTTGACTTGAAGTGATCCCTAGAATCACTCATATGCACTCACCTACAACTTGAGATCCATTGGAAGCCAATGAATGTAAGTGCCTGAGAGGATCTAAGGAAACCAGATCCACTATTTTTTAGGTTTCGGGGGTAAGAAGTCCTCCTTCAAAGGGGGCTACCCCTCAGTCATATTTTGTATAAATAAACAAGACTAAGGGATCATTAGGATTCAAACTTGTGTATCTAGGAAGAGCCATTGATATCTAATTACTCAATATTGTTATTTCCATTTTAATATGATGTAGTTGAGCTCCATTTTTTTGTTAATGAAAGATTCACTATTGGTCTACATCTAAGTTAACTTTGTAGGGATGAGAGCCTTGGGTTAGGGCCCAACCTAGAAGCTCTAGTCTCCCTTATGTATTTTATTTTGTCATTTCTTTAGAAGTGACACTTATTTCCTTGTTTAAATAGAAGTTATATTTCAAAAATTGCGGTTGCAATCCTAATTACCACCTCTCTTGTGGGAAGTGTGGGTGAGGAGTCTACAACAACAAACCAAAAATATTTGTTTGTTTTCCTTTAAAAGTTGCTAGGATTTGGTTTATATTTCTCTTTCATACTCTATTTCTACATTCTATAAGTTTCGATCATGCCTTTTCATATGGATTAGATGCATGTTGTAGGAAAGCGTAGCTTTTGATGAAATAAAATTCAACTCATCCTTTCCATCTTGATTTGTTGTAATTTGATCATTAGATTTATGTGATTTCCAAGAGTAGAAAGGGGTTGATTGTTAGTCTTAAAGTACTACTAGTGACTTGAAAGGATTGGTACACTCATCATACATCCATTTTTTTAGCACCATCTTCCTTCTTGACACCTCATACTTCTCTCATAATCTTCCACCAATATCATCTTTTCAGGATTATTGGGGAACACCGTGAGCATGTATTATGAAATATCAGCCTCTGAGGGGTGATAAGATTGGAAAATGCCTCAAACATTCTTTATGTAACCTCATATACCTTATCCCGCCTTTAGAACATCTTTCTTTCCCTCGGGATTCTCTCAGATCCAATCCTGTAAAAAAACAAGATAATCTTGTAGCAAAACAGGGTATCTTGTAACATCTTGTAGTAGTCTTGTATCACTGTCTAAACTTAGCCATATTTAATCTAAGATCTTGATTTTTTCATTTTGGGGTTGAATAATGATATCTATGTTTTGAATCCATGATTTGGGAGACCCGAGGACTAATCTAGACTCATCCTTCCTTCACTGCAAGTACAAAACAATAATTAGAATTGATAGACAAATTTCTACATTTAAATCACACAGATTATCATTTTTTGCAATGAGTAAAGACTCTGTTACTAAAGCTAAATTATCTTGAACTCAGTCATAAGAAGGGAAACTCTTTAATGCAAATAGATTAGACCTAGTTTTTTAAAGTTATGTCCTTAGATTTTCTACGCATACTCTTTAGATCAAGTATCATCTTTCAAGGAATTTTTCACATTCTGCAAGTAGAGTAATGATTTGCATTCTGCAAGTAGAGTATTGGTTTAATTTTTGTAAGTAGAATAATATGGTTCATTTTTTAAATTAAGTACATTATTTCTCTTCTTGCAATTGTAGTTAACCTTCAAATTTGATGAATGTCACTCCCATTTCTGCAATTAGGATGATGTTTACCTTCCTCTAATTAGAGTAAACCCTTGTCTTTTCATGCAATTTTTCTATGTAATCTATTTGTAGGAATGGTCTCTGCATACCTTGATTCGATTCAATGAATGAAGGTGACATGAGCAGAGATAGACCTACTTTCCATATAGCAGTAGTGTAGGAGTATCACCTCTAAGTTTGTATGAACCCCGGATTGACAATTTAAGTTGGTAGCCTTGCGAGTTGCAACATTCTTGTTGCAATATTGGGGCTCATCACTATCCCTGCAATAAATCATTTTTTTTTTGTGTAATCCCAAGTACTCCACCCAACCCCTCCTCCATCTCTTCTAATAATGAAGACTCTAAACACTTGTACTCCAAGAGTGAGGTACCAGAGGAAGAATTTGAATCCATTAATTTTGAACCTAAGGTTAAAAACATGGATAATAATGATAATGAATATTATCCTTGGCTCACCCAATATGATTTATCACTTCTATTATTTTATCATCTATCTAAACATCCTAAGAAATTGTTCATGAAATATGACCCTAAAACTGTTGGTTCCTAGGAAAATCATATCAAGAAATTCATATTGGCCATAAGAGTCATAAATGTCCAACATGAAGATGTAGTATCTCAATTGTTCCCCTATATGTTCTATAATCCTGCATCCACATGGTATTTTAATCTAACCACACGATCCATCACCAATTGGGCCTAGTTCCAAAAGGCCCTTTTGGATGAGTTCAACAATGAGACCACCACTAGGGCATTAATGAAAGAGAAATTTGATTTATCGATGGGATAAAATAAAAAATTAAAGGGTTTTAATCAATATTTCACAACTTTGATTAACAAGTTTCAATGTTGTACAATTCCTGCTTAATAATTAAAAATTGATATTGATGTCAATGTGTTAGCTTCTACCATCTCTATGTTTGTGAAAATAACTAGTAAGTATTTTCTCATTGCAAATTTTGAGGAGGATAAGAATATATATTTTAATATGAAGAGTTGTAAGGAAATTCAAAGCATGTTAAGTAGGAATGAACCTCCACAATCTAAGAAAGGTCCATTGGAAACAAAGTCACAACCAGAACAATATTTGATAGGGATTGGCAAAATAATGTTGATATGGAAATTCTACAGAGAATGATCAAGAGGATCTCAAATGAGATCATCGACATGAATAAGATAATGAGAGAAGGTACATCTAATACAAGACAATTAAACCTTTCTTTAGAATACCACTGCCTCATAAAACCATAGAAATCCCTCCTTAAAATCTCAACATTGACTTAGGAGATGTGGCATATGATACTTATTATAACTATCATTATGCTCAAAATTTAAAAAAAAAAACCCTTCCCCCAGTTGATAGATGCCATGAATTAAATATGCAACAAATTCTTAGGCAATTACTCTATAGCTGACCAAATTGTAGAAGCACCTCGTGGTGATGGAGTAGAAGAACCTATTGAGAACATTGAAGGATCAATGGTTCTTTTATGGGATGTGATTACAAACATTAATATGATGGGATGTTGATAACCCAAGTGAGATGTTGCTAGTAAAATCTATGATCAAAAGCCTTGTCACTCTTAACCAAACCCATGCACCTTAGCCTTCCAAGAAAACAAAAGAGTCCTCAACAATGATAAAAGAAGTTGCACCCAAATTGAAAGTAATCATAGAGTTGAAAGAGGTAGCCATAGAATATAATATAGTAGAATACCTAAAGAAAAAGAAGGCAGATATCTTAATCACGGTTCTCTATAAGATCCCAAAACAACAAAAAATGTGATCGAGATCTTGGGCGGGGTGGGGGGGGGCCAAGGTTTGAGTAATTACCACACCACAAAAAGAACAAAAGTAAACCCAAACCATAAAATAAATCAAGAACTCACTTTTATTAGATCAACAAGTGATTGTTGCAACTACGTTGTGCTGGAAAATCTATCCTCTTATGAAAAGAGGCTCATTATTTATAACATTTTTTAGTTACGTTACCATGGGTGGGAAAAATACCATGGGCGGATTTCCATTCGGATCATTACCATGGATGGGAAAGTACCATGGGCAAATTTCCATTTGGATCATTCCTCCCTCCTTAGGAAGCAATGGTCCCCATTGCGTGAAGTTCCCTCCGGAGAAGATTTTGTTGAAGATGAGTTGTGGATGACCAATTGTTGTCGAAGACAAGGGTTTTTCATGGTTGACCCATAATCAAGGGTTTGTGGATGACCCATAACCATGATGCACGAAGATCCAAGGATAGAGATACCCTGTAATGTTTGTGAGCCAACTTTGATATTAACAGTGTGTGACCAAGCAAATGGATTTCGCTGGCAAGGGTTTTGCATGGTTGACCCATAACCATGATGAATGAAGAGTTGAGGATAGAGATACCCTGTAATGATGAATGGGTCAACTGTGAGGTGGAAAATGTGTGGCTGAGCAAATGGACTTCACTTACAAAGGGTTTTGTGTGGTTGACCCATAACCATGATGAACGAAGAACCGAGGATAGAGATACCCTATAATGCTAGTGGGCCAACTGTGAGGTGGACTGTGCATGGCCGAGCAAATGGAATTTGTTGGAAAATGGTTTTTTGTGGTTGACCCATAACCATAATGAATGAGTGTTCGAGGATAGAGATACCTTGTAATGAATCATTTCACATTCGGAAGCCCCAAACTGAAAGTCTCCAACATGATCTGAGCGAGCCAAATTGCAGAGAGGGGAGCGTTGGGGTGCATGAAATTAAAGCGCGAAGTGTCCTCCAACACCTTGATCAGTGGGCTAATGGAAACATTTACCAGCTAGTCAAATCCTCTGGTGATTCTCGACTTCCACCAAATGTTGACGCATTGTTTTCTCTTATGCCTAATTAGAGGCACATTGGATGCAGAGAAGTCCAAGGCTAGATCTCTAACTCACAATTTCTCTTATACGCCAGAGAGATTAAAAGATTTGGATGGAGTTGACACCATGAGTGGTCCTAGGTAGCATCAATGTAAGTGTAATTTCTACCGAAATGTAGAGACATGGATCCGGTTGGGCTTTCTATGTATTGTTTCTCACCATTACCACAGACCTGTGTTGGAGGGCTTCCAACTCTTGGGCGTCTCTACTTTTGGAGGGAAACATAAGCGTTCATTTTGTTGAGACTATTGAAAGTGTAATGCCAATTTTCTTAGTGGACGAAGGATGTCATGGTGGTATAACTGTAAGTGGTGGACACTGCACCATCATGGCTACTGTGATTTCTCTACACGGGAACAACATTGTCCATCCCACCAGTGGCCTCACGCAATGAGGTATAGTCCAGATCCAGGGAGGGATCCATGTCAGGGAATAAATCGACAACACTGAAACAGTACCCCCTTTCCTTGTTAGGACACATGTTGACTCCAAAGTATTTTACCCTATCTTCACGATTATTGGTGCTCTCGGCCCATGATTTAGGATTGGGAAACCACCACCATGATGGAATGGCATAAGACACTGCCAATAGTTCGAATTGATTGTGGGAATAGTTCCTCAAATTTTTATTCCATAAACAAAGGAAGGATAGTGATTAAATCTAGGGACTTCAACCCATGAAACCCTGATTGCCATAGATTCATAACCCCCTCTGATACCACTAATCTAGACCTTTGGGGGGGGCGGGGGCGCAAGATTTGAGTAATTACTGCACCAGAAAAAGAATGAAAGTAAACCCAAGCCACGAAATAAATAAGGAACTCAATTTTATTAGATCAACAAATGATTGTTGCAACTACATTGTGCTAGACAATCTGTCCTCTTACAAAAAGAGGCTCATTATTTATAACATTTTTTAGTTACATTACCATGGGTAAATACCATGGGTGAGAAAAATACCATGGGTGGATTTCCATTCGGATCATTACCACGGGTGGGAAAATACCATGGGCAGATTTCCATTCAGATAAAAAATGCTCTTACTACATGCATTAAGAGGAGAAACATCCCCAACTTCATCTACTATGCAAAGAATCATACCACATAAAATATTCTTTTATCAACTATAAATGTTTCTTTATCAAGAAAAAAGTCAAAATCTTTGATCCCCATATTTCTACTAACATTTGATATTTTGAACCAAAATTTTCATAACTTCTTGGTTGATTCAGGAAAATCCTCAAATGTCATGCCATACTCTATGTATAATAAATTGAAGTTATTGTTGCACATAGTGTTGTGATTAATGAAAATAGGTGTCATTGATGTTAAAGGGGATTCTTAAGGAAGAAGCAATGTCACTCATGAATCAAGGGAAGCAGCATGTTTACTGTATCACTTGCATTCCCTCATCCAATGAAGATAAGGAAGTTGAATTTTATTGAGTTTTTATCATAGTTATGATATCTTAATGATTTTATGGATGGTATGAATGGATAATCCTCTCTGATACCTTTCCAACAATATATCACACTTGGATAAACTCCTCTCAGATGAGAAGTTATGACCATTTGAAGTTGGCATCTGTAATAAGGACCGAAAACACCAAATTTATGTAAAGACACCAAATTTTTTATAGATCATAAATCCTTATCTTTGGGTGGACAAAATTGTGCACTGCTTAATGCAACTAAACAATGTGCATCTTTTGATCAATCTAACAGTGATTGAAAGAATTAATAGTAGATGATGATCAAAGATGCAGGATGTTTAACTACTCTTGTCAGACCAATAATATGTTGACATGTGGCAAACATTTAGTGGATGTATAGGTGGGAGATCCAAGTGGTGGTACCATGAAAAGTGGTATCACATTATGGGTCCATCTGGTAGCAAAAGATGATGTGGCATAATGTTTATGATGTGGAACCCTACCATGTGACATGCTAACAAGGCTTGTTTGATCAACCAATAAGAGTGAATTTGGATGACACGTGGACCACACAAAATGATCCATGTGGAAATTATGATGTTATTATGACATCAACAATCAAATGCCCAATAAATCTTATTCCTTGAGTTTTATGGCATGCTTTTGTGGGTCGTCCCACTCCTTAATTTAAGGACCTAATGTGTTTACATTATTGAACTAGTCATGGTTCAAATTCTATCAATGGTGATCAGAGAAAATAATGAAGAGCTTGGTCCTCATGGTTAGTTTTCAATGAGTTTGTTAGGATGCTGACAAGGAAAAAACCCTGGAGAACGTCAAGGGTGTGATGTGTGATTGGATCATATGTGGATATGGTTGTCTCACACTATGATATTGGATTGGTCTGTGACTATTTAGGCTTAGATTAATTGTGACGTGGATACGAACTAGAGTGTGCCAAAGAGAACAATTTCTGTTTGGATCTAATGTGGATGTGGTTGGCTTGTATTATGATATTGACTTAGTTTATGAATATTCTGGTTCAGATTCATGGTGAAGTGGATATGAGATGGAATGTGTTGAAGGGAACAATTTTTGTTTGGCTCTTACGTGGATATATACCAAACAATAAAATAAATGAGACAACAAAGTATATAAGTGATCAAAGAGGGTTAAAACCTCTCCAACTTGAGAGGAAAACCCACTTGAATTCTTTCTCTTCTTATAAACCTTCAATTGACAAATTCCAAGACCTTTGACCCTTGACCAAGACCCTCAAAGACCAAGTAAAACCTTTCTTATTCAAAAATGACTTCCAACAACTTCTCCTGCAATTTTGACCTCCCCAGTAGATTCTTCTACAACTTTGACCTACCCAGCATATTCTTATGCAACTTCGACCTGTCCAGCAGATTCTTTTGCAACTTTGACCTATCCAATAGATTCTTTTGTAGAAACCCTAACCCTTGCACATGTGAGAAATTCTAGTGTATTCTTGCTCCTCGATTCGTCGTGTGGGTCGATTCTCTCTCCTAGAGAATTCAACCTCCAAATAGCTCTACTTGATGACCTAAATTCACTTCTACAACTCAATTTCTTCTTCTACATAGGAGCCCTAATTTCTTTGCATGTGTGGAGAGTATTAGCCCAAAAACAATCTGAAAAATATCATTTTCTCTTCCTCTTTCTTCCTCTTGTTCTTCGTAGTCCTTTTTCTTCCTTGTGATCAAACTCGAGCGTGTGTAATGTGTGTTTCCAAGTGAGGTCAAAGTCTCCTTTATATAGGATTCTCATAGGGTCAAATTTCTTCTTTTAGGCTGAATTGTTTCTTCATGTAGTCCAACTTCATCTTTGTTCCATGATGAGATATTGGAGGGTATTTTGACTCAATATATATAATTTTTCTTTACAATATGTAACATGCCCAAATGGGTCTTCAGTACATGACAATGACTCAGTTGACTTTATGAAAAACCTAGAAGCACTCAATGGGTGCTTTCCCTATAAAGTAAATTTCCTTGAGCATGAAACCCATGTCTCAAGAATAATAATATAATAATAATAATAAATTTATTTTTATTTTTACATTTAAATACATAAAATAATGATCACATGTGTTATTATGAAGATCAAACCTAGTTACATATTTCAACACTCCCTCTTAACTAGGGAGGTATTCATAATCCATACAAGGTACTTGGACATTTTCAATATGAAGAATTATCACAAGAAGAGTTGGATTGGTAACCCATATGTTTAGCATTGTATCATCCAAAATTTTCACATAGGAAGGCCTTCACTAACAACTCTATCTCTCAACAATCTCAAAGTACAACGCAGGCGAGACCAATGATTCAAAGACATCATCATCATCATCATTGTCTCTAAAAGAGCATACCCTACCTGAGTGTTCATTATCTAGATTGGATCATTATATTTTTTTCATCCATCTCGATGCATTCAAAGTGGAAAAAGTGGAGAAATAAACTCATGGGACCATGTTTGTTGGTGGGACCCAGTTTGGCGAAACGGGGTATGAAACCTTATGGGAGCATTTTTAGGCATCAAATGAAATTTTTTGGCGGTAAAACTATGTCACTTTCGCACCACCTTTTCATGTTATTTTACACACATATATCTTTCCAATGGTGAAATAAGTGAGTCAATCAGAGTTCGTATGAAAAAGTTATGCCATTCAAAAATCGACCCTCCTGTTTTCACACCAATAGTTTGAGAGGATGTCATTATTCATGTAAAAAGGGATATCCATGTGTTTTTTATATAAATACTCTAGAAGACTCTATATTGTAACTCTAGTTAAGAATTGATGTTGTCAAACTTAACCACTAGTAGGCTATCAAGATGTGTTATAATCAGGCCACTAGGAGGAAGAGGCATTTGATTTTTTCAAGAGCATTTTGTTGCATAGCTAAGAAAACAAGCTATGAGAGATAGGAGGTAGAGCATGCAGAGAGGATTTGTGCACTGTAGTATCCCACGGGCCATATGAATTACTTCTTTTTACTTGCAACCTTATTTTCCAGACAAAGAAAGAGAGCAAAATGACCTCACCTTCCAGTTGGGTTTTCTCTTGAAAGGGTTTCCCATAGCATATCTTGTGTCTTATGTATGTGTGTGAGCTTATTTTTTCGTTCTCTATTTTTCTTCATAATTTTCATTTGCATGCACAATCTTATTATAGTTAAATTTATAGATCTAGAAGTTTAAGAAAACTGTAATAGTGTAAAAATTCAGAATTTTAATATATTATTATCATATATATTGTGACAGTCTACTAGAATATCCACGATGGTTTAAGGATCACTTCACAAGGTATTTCCTTCTATGTCTATTCTTTTCTTGGATTCCTAGTCCTCAAAGAATATCAGTCCTCTATGACTACTCTTATCTTGGGTGCCCTATTTCATCCTCAAAGAGTATCAGATGTTAGATGCTTACCCAATCCTCCATTCTTTCTTCCCAAAGTGAAGAAAAGTATGATGTGTCTATATATCCCTCTTAACTAGGGAGGATATACCCATTCCTATAAAAGGAATGTACCAAATATCCTTCTTTATTAGGGACTTTTCCAAGATCCCTCTTAATCTGGGACTTGCTTCCAACAACTTTATGCTCTAGGTGGAGATCATGGGACTATTAGCTTCTTGTGGGGATGTTTCTTTCAATGTCATGGAGTTCATTTTCCACATTATGGAGCCTTCATATTTCAACACTTCTTTGTATGGCATTGGTCATCCATCACTTTCCTTCACGAGCCACATGGGTCATGTTATCCTTCTCTTTGTCAGAAAGTGATATATTAGTCCACATATGGATTTACTTCATATTTCTACCTCTTCCAAGTCATGCTTCCTTTTGGATATTTTATCCAACCACATGAGTTCCTAGTTGTAGGTGACATCTACAACCCTATTTTGGTAGCTCTCTATCAACCCATCTAGATGTTGTTCAAAAATAAAAATGAACGTAAAATTAAATTTGCCTTTAGTGATGGCCCTTCATCATCACATCTACTTGTAGTAACATCAACATCCTACCTACATATTGACACATCTCCAAGATATTCTATGTCAAGGGTCTCCTTCCTTTCCAGACATCATCAAAGTCTTCATACCTTTTTCATGGAGATGTCATGCCAAATATTTCTATTTATCAAATGTTGATTCCTTTTCCATAGTTGCATCTTTTACGATATATTTCTTTCTTACTTCACATATAGTTTCCCATGAATTCCCATCTAGTTCCTTCATCTTTTTCAACCACCTCATACACCATATGAGGATATATTATGTTGATTTCATCTAGTCAATATGTGAGCCATGTCTTAATGCATTCTTCCAAAGGAATATATACTTCTACTTTGACCAAGCCCATGAGGTAGAGAACTTATGCATGATATTTGCAACTATATGATGATATGACTTAATTAAATACATGCATACATACCTTTTTCCTTCTTTTGATCATCTAGGATTCCTTCAAAATCTTCCTTGAGATTACTTCAACCATCTCTACATGTTGCATTCCTTTGTCACCATACCATCATCCTTCTAAACAATGAATTCCATAGAAGGTGGAATTCTTAGTAAGACACTTGCTTCCTTCAAGAGAGGCAAACCTTTCAACGAATATTATCATTCTAGTTATTGATTTAATAATTATCATCATTTTGTGAACTCCTTCTTAAATGTTGTTGATTAATTATTTATGTTAATAGATCTTTGAACAAAAAGTGTTTTGGTATTCATAATATTAGTTAATTGAACTAATTCGTTAAGATGATATTCATTATAAGCCAGACATATTTAAATTTCAATCATTTAATTACTTTTATCTCGGTTGAGTTAGATCTGCATCTTCCTACTCGAATAGGCTTAGGATCTTTCCCTTTTTCTTACATTCTAGGATTAATTCACATTTAGATTTAATTCTACATTTCTAGAAGTCCTCTTATCAAAGAGGGAAACAGTAGTTGTGTCTTGGCTAAGCCCTAGATCAGCTTAAGGATCACTTTATTGCCTAATAAACAAGAAAAGTTGAGCTGGTGTCTCTTCTCTGTTGGTAAGAAAATGGCATACTTTAAGGAAATGGAGATAGAGAGAAGGTAACTGGATAAAGTTTAACTAGTCGGAACCACCATTTCAATTGAAAAGGAGATGCTCTAAGTTCCCAACCAGTTGGTCTCCCTTATAATGTTGTACGCAAAGGATTTTGAGTCTTCAACATTTTTGGCGCTAGAAGGAGGCCCTGAAGACTTGTTTTCTCTTAAAGTTTTTGCATTTTAAAGTTTTATTTAATCACTATGGCTCCTCTTAAACTTCCAATTTGGAGTTGTATCTTTGGACGTGCATCTACCAATACTCCACCAAAAATAGTAAGACACTTTTCAAAGGTAAAGTTTAACGGTAAGAGAAATGTTTTTGCATTTAATCATGCTTTACAATTCATCCAAAGTTTTTCAAACTCTACATTTCATGATATTGATGAAGGTATTCTATGCAATATTTTTATTATTACATTCAAAAGAAAAGCCAGAAATTGGTGTCAACCTCTTCTAGTTCTCTCTATTCACAGTTGGATCAATCTATCACAATATTCCTTTATCAATTTGAGAGTTATAATTATGAACAAGTACGTGATGAATTCGAAGATTTACGAAGATTTAAAAATGAGTCTCTCTTAAATTTTACTATTAGGTTTCAATTAATTTTCTTTAGATTCAAAGCTAAAGATAAACCTTTATAAATTGAATTGATAGATTGGTTTTAATCTATGTGTTCTCTTCCTTCCATTTTAAATCCATTTGAAATAATTGCAATCTTTGATGACTCTCCTTCAACTTTTAGTAATATTATCAAAAATTTTGATATAGAGGTGCATATTAATCATGATGAAGTGGCCTCAGCCATGTATGATAAATTCCTAAATTTAGTACACTCCTCTTACAATGTTAATGATAATCATGCTAATGATTATTATCACAAACCTTGCAAGAATTTGATAAACAAATACAAGAGGAAATTAGTAATAAACTCAAAGGACCATCTGTCACAAAATCTGAAAATCACTATGAATTAAATTCAGAAAATCAGATTATAAATCAGCAAGTATAGACAGAAATTGAAGTTTCCAATAATATGTGATATGGTGTACAAATTTTTGCATTTAATCATGTTGATCAAAAGACAAATTCAGGGTAGCCAAACAGTCTTCAAGAAAGCATTAGTAGACAAATGAATGATCATAAATCTAAAATTTGCAATGAAGAAAATGAACAAGAATTCACATATAGATATATTTTTAAATTCAATGTTTCTGATTCTTATTTTCACCTCTATCTTGATTTTTTGCTGATAGCAATCTATCCCCTCTTTGCTTTAATGTTATTCCACAAAACAGAGAGGTTGATTTAAATAAATTTCCTATTATTTTTTATCAAGATAAAAAGATAATTATGGATCATTCTTCTAACATTAATGAACATGTTCTCCATATTCCTTCTTGTTTTGATGCTTCGGATGGGAGTAAAAAGAGTACTAGTGAATGTCCTAAACTCATTCACAATAATTACTCTGACATTGAGGATTTTGATTTTTCTTCTTCTCAATTGAATCTTCATGATCAAAGTCAAATTACATGTGAAAATGGAGAACACTCTAACTCAGAAATTGTTTCAACTAGTTCTCATTTTCAAAAAATTAATCATAGTAACACATGATTTCAACATTCAAGAAACCATCCCAATCCATGATGCTCAAGCTCTCATTCCTATTCATAGTCATGATCCTCTCTCTAATTCACAAGTTGGTATTGGCAATCATTCTAATTCCATTCTTATGGCCAATTCTTGTGAAAAGGAAATTGTTTTAAATCAATCCCAATTTTGTTGTAACACTAGTTTTAACAATAATGTAAATTATGATTTGATTTTATTGTTGTTCCTTCACTTATTTTGTTTGAATGCAAATTTGTTTTATGTTTTCATTTTTCAATTTTTAGATATTTTATGCTGACATATTGAGCGTTTCAGTATTGAACACTCAATTGATGCATTGTCTGAATGGGAAAATGACGTTTCAAATCATAATCATGAGCATCAAGAGCTATTACTCTTCCAATTTCAATTGATGCCCGTTTCTTATCACTTGTTACTTTCCTCTCCAAAGAAGTGCCAAAAAGAGAGTGTCTTTTCACAATATGACCATCATTCTAATTCAATTAATGATCTTCCATTGAAACTATAAAATTTCCATCCATTTTTTGACCCATTTGAAATACATTTGGAAAGTTTTCCTACACAGAAGATTGTTAACAATTCAACTTATGCACATAAGACTTACAATTATTTGTAGGCCATTGTATCTAAAAATCCATTTCCACAATTTGGCCTATTATCTTCTCCTTTAAACATCTTCCAATCACTAATGGAAATCCATCCAGATTTCTATGATACAATTGAAGTTTAGCTAGAAAGGACATTTCAATGGAAGGTAATTATAAATAGGTTGCTTTCTGTAAGTACATTAGCAATAAATGTACATTTTGCATTCAAATTTATTTCTCTTAATTTAATTATATTTGTATTTGTGTTACTAATGTTTGATCTGTACATACATGCAGGAAACAAAATGCTTGCGTAGTTACATTGGAAGTATGACTATACCTAGTCATGTTTTAATTTCATCCAGTTAAAAATAGAAGTAAATTAATTTAGATTTAGATTATTTTATTTGTTTGAATTTGTTTCATTATTCCAGATTTTTTAATAAGCAAGTAACGAATCCAAGCTTTTCTTGACATCCCTTTTCATTTTCTGGAATAGTGGTTTAGACCATGTCAAAGTTCTTATAGAATCAGATCATACGCACTTGTGAAGTACTTAATTGAATTGTTCTTGCAAAAAAATTCATCACATTGTTAAAAAATGTTATATGAAGAAATCCTAAGGATTTCCTACGGCTTGGCAATTTTTCGATTCACAAGTATTTATGAAAAGGTTCATTTTCACCACTCTCGTCCTCTGATGTAAATTTGAAGTGGATGTAATTTGAAAATTCATTACTTAGCAATTTAGATTAAATAAGTTGAAGATGTTGAACCTATGCAAATTTGGAGAAATGCATTGGAGAACTTGAAGATTCATGAGGTAAACTCACAAGTCAATATTCTTCCAAGTATGCATTAATAGGTTCATATTCATCTACTATTAGTTTTATTTTTCATAGTTTACTTTTTTTTCTTCTATTTTTTCTATTTTTGCAGGTCTTCATCAATTTGATTTTGGAGACTTGAGATAAGAAAGAAAGCCAACCATTTCTAAATCTGCAACATGTTCAGGAATTATTTATTGTTTCGTCTGAATTTGGGTATTCTTTAGTTTTTCTTCTATTCATTAAAACCTGATAGGCCTTTAATACATTATCAAAAGATTCAGATCATTATAATATCGTAAATATCCTCATAAGAAAGTTCCGAAAAATTCATTCTCTGATCAAATATTTCTGATAGTTAATATAATTATTAAAGGGGTTTTATTTAAAACAAAAAGTTGAGCTAAGCGCTTCTTTGTGAATATAATAATAAAAGGCCTGACCCCACAATATTACCACATAGCATTATCGAAGCTTCTGAATACCAAAAACATTTCATATAAGAATCACTCAAAATTCTCTAATATCCTGATCCTTCGATCATGCGATATCTCTTTTATCCTCTGATATTTGACATCTCTGATTCTCTCATAAACCCCTCCTATCCATATCGGAACTTCCTATCAGTTATCACTCTTTTCAACCCTCAATATCAAATCTATGATACAAGATCTCTGATATCACTTTCTGCTTATATTTTTAGTTGTTGCATTTTAATAATAAGATCCTATCATAAGGTAAGAATATCACACGTTTCAAAGATACAACCATAATATTTCTCTGACATTTTCCTTCTGATATGCTCATGTGTGCAGATGCACGTGAATTCATGTTTTTCACTTAAAAATATGATTCAATAATCATATTATACCTCTCATCGATGTAGCTGAAATGACGCTTACATTCTTCATTGCTCAGATTTGCTACAAATGAAAAAAAAACACACAAAATTCTTGCAATGAATGGTCTTATCTATGATTTTATCTATGTCTAATCCAAATCTTAAAACTGCTAAGTTGAGATAAACCATTGCATCACACTCATTCATATTATTTTCCCTTTAGCCACATCCCTTTCTTCCGAAGGAACTCGAAGCCTCTAATTAACGAATTTCGGAACCTTGATCCTCAGCTTTTCATTTTTCCAAGATATTTCCTCAAAATTTTGGACTTTCTGGCCTATCGAACACTTGGATTCGTATTATATCGAAAGAATTTAAAACAAATCCTGAGATTTACCTCTCCAAGATCCACATTTACTTTTCCTTCACTATCGCATCCATTACACTAGCAAAGGAAATGGCCCCTATTTCATTGTCTTCACTGGAGTCTTGAGGTCTCAGAGTTTTGTAAGTTTATTTTGGTTTCAAAAAATGTTTTTGGAATATTTGATACCCGATTTATATTTATTAAATATCAAACTTCTTTCCCTGGAAGCTTATTTTATAGGTAAATGTAAGTGCTCTTGTAATCATTTTTTTATAAAACTTCAAATTATCTCATTATTAGAATGAAAGTTATCAAAACTACTTTATAAACTCTTACGAAAATCTTACCTCCGATAAGTGAATGTTTGATGTACTAGAAAGACAATGTTCCTACATTATACATTTAAAAAGCATTCAATGTTGGGCATGATCAATATTGTAAGCTTTGTTTGTAAAAGTTACACAAAAACTTTTGTTCCAATATCTTGCTTCCCTTTAATATTCTAAAAATACCAGGACTTCTTGTATCGGAGGTGAAATTTGATTAAAATTTTGAAAACAAATGTCATGAGAAACATTATGAAGTAATGATTTCGTTTATCAGAGTTTCGCTCATTATTTTTTTTAAAAGACTTGAGCTCTTACCTTTCACTTTGATTCACTCAAAAAATCGTAACTTCAGAATATCAAGTTACATATCTTCGTAGGTTTCTGATCAATTCATTTTGATCTTTCACTATGCTCACATGAAGTCTTGTTTCATTGTTTATGTATATATATGGTATTTTCATGTTACCATGGTGGTCGAGAGATTGGATGTAATTTAACCATAATTTTCAAAAATCCAAGTATGCATTCATCGGTATGACTTTGTGACTATAGGGATATACATTCTTCATGGTGTATGCACCTGGGCCTCTTTTACTCTTCTCGGAAATATGCTTAAATAGTGAGAAATTTCATCACCTGTAGCACTCTTGAACAACCACTATGGTAATGCAGCAATTGATAAGGAATTTGGGATAGGTAAAGGTAATGGACCATGGTTAATTCATGGTTGAATTCTTTTTTATTTGAATTTTTTATATATCGCTCCATACTTATCATATAAAGATTCAAGTCCTCTTCATATATATAATTTCTATATTATTTGGATTTTGAATCGATTTCAATATTTTGGGGCTGATATAAATTCAGAATGGAAAAATAAGAGGGAACAATCATCGTTGCAATTCATAAAGAAGCATATCTTCATTCTCCTTTCTCATGGATTTGGTTTACTTTTGATTCCTTGAACATGAAACATTGTTTTCTTTTAGTTGACTACCTACTTTAGTTTAGATTTAATAAATGATGATTTTGGGTCAATAAGATTTCATAAAATTCAACTTCTTCATACCTTTAATTCTAATTAAAATAAGTTATCTTTTATTGGAGAAAATGATATCTCTCAGGTAAGAAAAAAGGAAATTCTCCAATCATAAGTTTCATACGCCCACTTTCATTCATTTTCATTTCTTTACTTTTGGTTTTAGATTTTGTTATATAAAACTTTGTTTTGCATGTCTTCGTGATCCTTTTTCACATCCCCGATGACTCAAATTTGGAGCTTATTCTCTTTGTTGTTGCCTCTGAATTTTGGAATAGTAGTTACAATGTTTATCAAATCAACTAAACTGGGGAGTTTCTAAACATTTAGTCTGTTTCTTTAAGCATTTTTTTTATTAGAAAATGGTTAAGATTTTTTTATGTAGGTTTTGCTTTGAAACAAAAAAATTTGCAATGGGCATAAACTTTTTCATTTGGGTTGAATTTTACCTCATAACTGCTATTCATTCTTTATATTTAAGAGCCTCATTTCTTATAACTCTGGAAGATAAAAAATTTAAAATCTTAACATAAGAAGGAACATAGACATGCTTATCTTCTTTTACTCTTTTAATTGAGACATTTGTATAGTTAATCTTGTTGGAGTTGGTTCTTTAAATTTGGAATTTTTCTTTTTCAAGTTTCGCTTTTTTCACTTTTACATTTTTAGAGTTTGTTGATTTATTTTTCTACTTCAGTTTGGAGTTCTTTTGCTTTTTCTTTTAATTTTTGTTTGATTTTGGTGACTCTGCCATTATTCATGTGGAAGGCCTTTTCCTCACCAAAAAATGGTTGGCATACGTGGGAAACCTTACTTTCTCTATTTTAGTGAATTTTATTTATCATTAAAGTTATATCTTTATGGAACCATAAAGCCATATTGCCTTGAATATTTTTCACGGAGGAACATACTATAGATTTTCCTATAGATTCAACAGCTCATGTAATGTACTAAAAAAAGAGACAAGAATCTACTCCACTCTTTACAATGGAAGCACATAAATATCGAGAAAAACAATAATCGACAAGAGGAAGATAATCAAATACACATAACACAATAAATATCTAGGGAAAGGAACAACTCAAAACCCCACTATCTGTATTACATATATCAGAAAATCATTATGAGATTATAATGTTTGTTCTCACATGAACAATCCTAGCACTCAGTAAAATCAATCTCCAACTCACAAGCAAACTCTTGGCCACCACTTAACCAATTCTTCAGCTCTCCAAGTCCCTATTTCCTTGTGCAATTCCTATGGTTGATTAGCCCATCTTAAAGGAAAATCAGTGCATCCAAAACTGCACAATCCCTTCTAGGTTCAGTTCCTGATTGCATGCACCATCTGTACAACTCAAAAAAGTATGCAAAAAATAGTACATTGTCCCTACACTCTAGTCTCAACTGGGTCTTTCTCATAATCAACATGCATGAGTTTTTGATGAGGGAATATTCAGTTAACTGGAGTAGCACTAGTTAATGCATTAGTGCACCAACTGACTGTTAACTCACTATTAGTTCCTCAAATAGTTTGAAACCAATTTAACTGGACTTAACTCAGTAAAATGAGTTAACTAATTACAACTCATACTTAACTCATCCTAGACCCCTATAATATAGGCAGAACATATACATGACTTTAGAAAGACTTTCAACTCAAAATTCCTATGCTAATTAAGTAAATTATACTTAATTAAATATTTACAAGTTGTTATGAGAATATAATTCAATTTTAATTCATAGTTTAATTCAAGGACAAATTAAACTGGAATTTCTTGTTTCCATTTCTTAACACCTACATCCTTTCTAAGTGATAGGGTTTAACTTTTCAAGGAAAGAATTGATTTGAGTTTAACTCAATGGATCCCTTCCACCCATCCACTTTATAAAAGCCTTTGATGGATAGTCACGGGGAAATAATTTGGACTCAAAATTATGAAAGTATTGTATTCATTAACATAAGTCTCTATTACCATCCCACCTCTTTCACTCAAGTACATTATAAACTAAAATCTCAAAAATGTGCTTATCAAAAGGGTGATTAAAAGTGGAAGCATGGGAAATACAAGTAAACTCGTCGGGGCTATGGACAGCCACTGATAGCGGGGCTAGGTTTGTATGGCATAAAATAAAACTTCGTTGGCGTACTATTTAGGCTCACTAGAAACTAAGCGATGTCAGAGACCATTCTTAACAATGGATATATGCTTTATCAAAAAACTCTTGTCTGTATCTTCTATTTTCTCATACGAGGTAATTTTAAAATAATTTTTTACCAATTTTTGGATTCATGATTTTTACTCAAGTCTTATTTTGAGTATTTATCTTTTCAAACTCATATTTCTTAATATATTTATGTGGGACCCATGGGGATGTTTTACTATTAAATGGTTTTGTGAAATTCATTATTTTTAACCTTTGGATAAATTAAAGTTCATTATTTTTAACAACAGATAATTGATTCTTCGTTGTGTGTCGCTAGTGTTGTAGGGAAAACCCAACTGTTACACAACATTTTGTCCCTGTCCCTATACTCCCCATTCCATGATCATGGAGGACCTATATAATGAACCCTACATGCTTCCCCTTCATGAAGAAACTCCCATTGTGTCCCTCTTCATGAGCAGAACAATTCCCTTTTGCATCATTTCCCAAAAATATTATGTTTTTCCTAGTTTACAAGACTGTTGCTAATGACCATTTTTATCCTCGCGCCAATATGCTGGGATTATAATTGTCCCTAGCACTAACCGTAGTGACTAAGCCTTGTTCCAGTCATGCCAATCCTCTTTTGGAAAGTTTTTTAAATAATGAACCAAAGCTTCCAGCTCTAGAAGCTTCGTAACGAAAGTCTGGTAAATGGTTGGGCCAGATGGAGTCGAGGATGTTAGTTTGGGCTCCTTTCCCCTATTAGGATGGACATACCTCAAGAGATAAGACCTTCTCCCATGAGAAGAGGAACCATATCCCATCCATTCATGCTACATAAGCCTCCCTTTTTCCTAAGCAGAAGCTAGTGTTAAGCGTTGGTGTGCTAGTGATAATTAAGTTTGGAGTAATCAACAAGTTATTTATACTTGTAGTTATCTAGTTATGTGTGAGGGAGAAGTGTGAAATCGGTTTAATGTGAAGACTAAAGGGAAGAGCCCTAAAACTACCATTGTAGAGGCCATCATGGAATGCTAATGGAAGTGTGTGGGAACCCGGATTTGTAGGAGGAGAACAACAACATCAAGACAACGGTTGTAATCTCTTCTTGATTTAATATATATGCAACTATCAATTGATTTCCTACATAATATGTCATCTCACATGCTTATGGTTTAATGCTTCTTGACCTATTAAGTAGGTTGAATTACAATTTGTCTATTATTACTGTTGTTTACTTGTTTTAGGTGCTTGAAGAAGGAAACGAGAGATAGTTGGAGTGAGAAAGCAAGGTCATCACCAAACGGGATAAGCATACTAAGAGGTAGGCCCTCTTAATTGGTTCTAACCTAAGGAAATATTCCATAGAATGTCTTGTTTGTGGTTAGACCCTCTCTCAGGCTAGAGGAATTGTTTGTGTCCGCACTTAGAATTTTACTTCACCACAAATTGGAAACTCTGCTGGGGAACCAATCCTTATGTTTGCTTGCTTGAAATTTCATGGTTTTGTCTGAACTTTTCTAGTTTCACCATTTACCTTTAGTTCTGTCTACTTTCCTTTTCTTACTACTCTAGGTCTGAAATTCATAGTAGCAAGTATGGTCCCAATTTTGGAAATTTTTTATTTTTCTTTACATCCTCACTTAGTACACTTATTGCGCTGATAGTCGCGTCGACCCCCTTCTAGTGCTTGTTGTTAATTACGCAGTCATGCCGATGCCTGTAAGTGAAGATTAGGGTTCACCCCAGATCTTGGCCAATGTGTCTTGCTCTCTTGATTTCTACCTTGTAAGTTGTTTAAACCATCTTCTTCCTAACTAGAAGGTTGTTTTTCATTTGGTTTATTTTCTTGTTGATTTGCCATATTTTTGCTTGATCTCTTGGGTCATTAGATGGATTGTAGCCCTAGGGCATCTAGGTTGTCATCCATTCAATTGATTGTGAACTCAGTGACTCAAGTTATTGGTGCATTTACTCCTTGAATTTCGTTTATGGTCCTGCTATTGCTTTGATTTCCATTACAGAAGTTTGAGAAGTTTCATTTGCTTGTCTAAACATCTCTTTTCCAGCATAGATCACATTACTTGTCTTGTGTTTGGTAAATTCATTGCGTCATTAGTTTGAAAGAGATTCTCTTTTCATGTTTTTGATTTTCTTGAGAATCGATTGTCTCAAAACTTTTTCACTGAAGTGTTTTACGAGAAATTTATTTTGTCATTTCATGAAAAGTACAAAATTCTATTTTGTTGCATCAATATGTTACGATAGGTAGCATCATTGAAGACTAGGATTGCATTTGCATTTGAAAAGAAAAATAATTCTCTTTACTTCTGAAAGGACTATTCGAGTGTACTTGTTAGGAAATTAGGAATTGGAATGTATTTTTCATTAGCTTATTTTCTCAAAAAGTGAAGTAGTGAAAAATAATTTTGCTTTTGGTTTCTTGGTTGTTTGCATTTGATTGTGTTTTCTACCCTCTCTAGTGTAGACAATTCATTGAATTGAAATTGTCTTGTCTCATTTAGCTAGACTTAGGGCTTTTTGAGTCACATCGCTAAGGCCTGAAAACCAAGACATAATTCAAGATAAACTTTAAAATGAACTCAATTAACCTAAGGCGCATTGGAACCTAACGATCACATCTAGAAGGTCTAGGCTAGAGACGTGTTCTGGCATCTTTAAACCTAGCAGCTATCATTAGCCTCGGCATTAGACAGCGCTAGTATAGACTTATTCTCCCCGTACTGTCGAGTATATAATAGGAGACCCCTCTAGGCTGTAATCCTTTATCCATAGGAAGCTGAGTCTAGCGCCTTACAAACATGATACACCAAACACAACATTCACAGAGATTGCCTGCCTATACTTCTTGGTTCACTGGGAGGTATTCTGCAGTTCATGGTTGCCTGGTAATCCTTTTTACCTAGATCATCAAGAGTAGTCATTTTATCCTTTTGACTCATTAAACTCAAAAGATCATTCGAGTTCTTGTCCTTTCAAGCTCATTTCCAATCAAAAGTGACAGAGTCATCTTTGCTTCTTTCTCCACTCTTAAAACATGAAAAAGCACCAGTTTATTTATGCATCTTAAAAAATTGTTGCCCACGATCTTATAACATCCTATTAATCTTTTCTAGACCAAATCATGAGTTTTCTCTAAAGTACATTTTAAAGCCTTGAAATTTATCTCTCTTTTCCTGTTAACTAAGACAAGGTCATCATGGTTGAACCATCTAGTTCACCTAGTTCTTCTTCCTCTCCTCCATTTGAAAAATTGTCTGAGGAGCCTTTTCCTGAATTACTAGAGTCACTCGAGGACCAAGGTGTTGAACTTGGAATTGTTCTGAGTATTCAACCTTTGTTAGTTCATCCTCTACCTACTTCAGATACTGGGTCACCTGCTAATATTGGCCCAGAATCTTCGGACTATCTCGTCTAGACTCTTGAGAGTTCATCGACTACCAACGGTCATCTTGGATTGGTTATATATCCTTTGAATCCTTTGTTCAACCATGTTGTGATATCACTATAGCGTCCATACAGTCTGTACGATCAGCCAAGTGTTCCTTTGGAATTATCCCCTTGTACATCTTCGGTCGTTCATCATCGTTTGCTCCCAACTATGGAACCCAAAGACGAAGCTCCAGTTAACTCTCCGAATCAATAAAAGTTTCTACTCCACACATTATCGAAGAGGAAGAACACCAATTTCCACCTGAAGGTCTCCTCTTCACGGGGAGCATTCCCATCAGTGTATATTGGGATCTGACACCTAATTATGTGACTTTAGCATAGTTGGTCTCAAGTACACCTAGTGCCTCATCACTTTATCACAACCTTGTCTGGGCATCTGGTGCCATGCCTACTATAGCTCTGTTGATTGCGAACCCGACCTCCCAATAGGCCATTACCTCAATCCCAGTGCAACCCATCATTCTGAACCCTCTTGTCTCATCTGTCCTAGTCACCCGTCCATTTAACCGGCAGTCTCGAGGCATGTTACTGTCAGTTCTTCACTCCCTCCAGTAATTGGACAAGTTATGCCACCACCTGGGGGGTAGAATCTAATTATTTCTATGATGTCAAGCACCACCAATATGAGTAGCTCACAAGCTCACATGGTTGGCATGAACTAGCCTTCTTTTGCCTTTATCCAAAACCCTGAGCAATGTCCAGTACCAACAGGTCCAAAATCCCGTTGGTCCATCTGGGTCAAGCAATTTCTAGTATCAGCAACCTTATGAGGCTCAGTTTTAGTACCAAGCTCCTTATATTCCATATGGTTCTCAAGGATTGGTCAATATGCCTTACGTCCTTTAGTCTGGATAGTATTTTCAGCCTGGTCCATCCACTTTTTCGGGTGGCTATGGCCAGATCCAGTTCAGAAAATTTTTGGGAACTATTCGAGTACCCTTGTAGTAGCAAGGACAACCTCTGCAACAACAAGGGCAACCTTTGTTGCAGCAAGGGCCATGTGTGCAACAGCAGGGGCAGATGATACTGCATCAAGGACAATTGCAACAACCGCTGAGGCAACCCTTGCAAAAGTTGTAAAAAACCATGCAGCAGCAGATGCAGTATGCTCCACAAACCTCCCAATCTATGTCTTCATAAGCCAACCTCTACAGTCGCAGGGATAGCCTTCGTAGCCGCAAGGTCAATCCTTGCAGCAGCAGAGCCAACCCGGGTAGCAACAACCCTTATATACATATCAACAGGGTCAACCCTTGCAAGGACAAGGTCAGAGTCAAGTCCTATAGCAGCAGCCCCAAAATCCCTATGTCCAAGGACAATAAGCATAGAATCCTTATATCCAAGGACAGCAAGTCCAAAATCCTCTTGTTCAAGGACAACCAGTTCAAAACCCGTATGTTTAGGGACAGCAAGTGCAATATCCATATGTCCAAGGTCAACAGGCTCAACAACCTATTAACTCGTATGTTTCTTATTAGCAACCTATGGTCGAACAGTTCCAAGGTGTTCAAGTTCAAAATCCTCCCTACGGCCAAGGTAACCTACTATGGGGCAAAACTAAATACCATATGGCCAGAACTCTCCACTGTGGGGCCAAAATCCTTACCAATAGGGATGGGCTCCTTCGATTGGACCCACTTATCGACCTCCAATGCCTTTCAATACTCAATTTTCATTCTTGGCTACACTAGAGTTTCCAGATGTGTCTCGACTCATGAATGATCCAATTCTTCATTCGCCATACTGGCCTCCGGTTCTACCCAAGATCTCGAGTGATTTTCCCAAGTTTGATGGGAAAGAAAAAGAAGATCCTCAAGCCCATGTGATGACATATCACCTCTGATGCTCTTCAAATTCTTATGTTGATGATTCTATTCATCTCTGTCTGTTCCAACGAACCCTCATAGGTGCTATAGCCAAGTGGGTACATCGAGCTCCCTCGAAGTACTTACCATGACTTCAACTCTTTAGCCATGGCTTTCCTCACACATTTCTAGTTGTCAGTTCACTATGAAATTGACACCTATTTCCTCACATCACTTAAGCAAGATAATGCGACACACATCTCCAATCACATCCATGAATGGAGATGTAGATGTTATCTAATCGAATTTGAGATTGTTGATTAGTTGCTCACCGAATGGTTTACCAAGTCATTTGTCGCTCCAATTGCTCACAATATAGCTATGGGTGGATGCGTTACCGAAGAACAAGCCATTGCTCATGCTCCGCGGCCATCATCTAATCCCGCAGCATTGAAGTCACAGTCTACACCTCCTGTTGATGGATTAATTGGTTCAATGTCCCAAACCCTTGCCAAATCTTCTTCCAAACAAAAGTTTGTCTCAAAAACTACTTCCAATAGTTCCTCCCATAATCCACCTGGCCCTGGTAAAACCTCAGAGGTCCACATTGTACAGTCTACCACAACGAACAAATCCTCAAAAGGTAAGAAGAAAGGAAAAGGCAAAGGTAAAGCCGATGCCCCAAAACAGGGTCCTCCTAAGTCGTCTGTTGGTGATTCTTCCTAATAGAAGCCTAAGTATCTGTGCCTATTTTGTGAGGAGGATCACTATACTAAGGATTGTCCCTGACGATCTGAAGTTAGTCGTTTTCTCAAAGGGACCCTGAATGTCCTAAAAGAGCCATTTCCGTCTCAGTAGACTCAAATGGTAGAATAACCCCAATCATCTGCTTCCTCAAGATCTCAAGTGTTCATGATGAGTATGCCTATTAATGTGGCTACTAGATCAAAATATTACCAAACTCCTGCTCCAATAGCCAAGAAAGAGAAAGAGGCCACCCCTTCTTCTTCGACCCCGAGTTCTTGCCCTCTTCACAACGAGTGCCCTAACCCTGATTCTGCCATTCGACCACCTTCTCCAGGTGTGCTAAGGAATTCCTTGTACAATCCCAATGCTTAAGCTGGTCATCACTATGATATTGTTGAG
The DNA here is from genome assembly GCA_000404065.3 of Pinus taeda. Taxonomy (NCBI): domain Eukaryota; kingdom Viridiplantae; phylum Streptophyta; class Pinopsida; order Pinales; family Pinaceae; genus Pinus; species Pinus taeda. The sequence goes on along the minus strand of APFE030522495.1, from coordinate 23,118 downwards.
GATTTGGCTTAGGCACCATCAACTATGTCCGCTCTCAAGGTACTCCAAATTTGTCTGTCTCAGCGGAAATCATTGTTTTCAACTATTGGGGCCATTGATCCTACCAATTCCAACTTGATATGTTTTGATCTAGAAAACCACATTCCACACCTACCGCATTAGATTTCCTTTCTCATACAGGTGATCATAATTGAGAAAACCATTCATAGGACCATCATCGATGAAGATGCTTCTACTTGCATCATGTCAGTCACTTGCTGGAAGGAAATTGGTTCTCCTACTTTGAACCAATCCCCTGACACTTTGGAAGCTTTCGATGGGCATGATTCGCGACCCTTCAGTGTCTTACCCAACCTTTTTATTACTTTGGAGGCAAGACAGTACACGTTGAGGTGGAAATTGTTGAAGTTAATCTCAATTATAATCTTCTACTCGGACGGAGCTGGACCCATGCCATGCATGTTGTAGCCTCCTCAGCGTTCAGCGTGATTTGTTTTCCCCATCAAGGGAAGATCATCATAGTCGACCAACTATCCTTATTTTCCTCTTCCTCCTTTGATGGAAATGTTCTATATATAAAGCACACTGGTGCTCCTTATGAGAGTGTGGGGATAGGTCTTTTTAAATATTCTGCCTTGATGGGAATTTTTCCGCTCCCACCTCCTCATGTTGCCTCTTTCAACATGATCTCGGTCAAATCTGATCCTTGGGTCATACCTTCACTAGATCTTGTTGATACCTTTGGTGAGGTTATGCCACTTAGTCTTATCGAAATCAATTACGTGGAAATTGTTTTGGCCTCAAGTTATGTATCCTCTAATTTTCCTGTTTCAAGGACTTCCCTTGATACGTATTCTCAGTCCCCATAGCTTGGTGCCTTGGAATATCCTGATCCCTTAGCCAAGAATTTTCTTGCTGATGAGAGTATCATGGAAGTAATGTCTCTAGAGGAACCACCTTGGAATGATACTCATCATCGTTCCTCGTTCCTGCCTTGCCTGGTGGTCATGTCTACTTGTCTCGAGGATTTCTCTTCTCAGTTTCCTTCCTTACCACTTCAGACACTGATACTGACTCATGAAGTATGGTCGGAAGTAAATTTGGATAATATTACCCAAATGATGCTAATTGGTATTTCTATCAAGCTTGGTATCATTGAAAATGTCCATATCAGGGTAACTTGTTCTCTGGATGAGATCAAGATCTATACTTATCTGTTTCAAGAATTTCGTGATGTGTTTTAATGGCCATATGAGGAAATTCCTAGCATTGATCCTAGCATCATTGTGCATGAAATACCAACTTATCCTCGCGAGAAGCCCGTTCGCCAATGGCTCCACCCAGTGCACCCTAGGAAAGCAGCCATTATCAAGGGTGAAGTTGAAAAACTTCTCAAAGCTGGATTCATTTATCTGATCCCTATAACAAATTGGGTGTCAAATATTGTACCAGTGCATTGAAGCCCCGAAAATTGGGTCAACAACAAGGGGGATAGCCACCTGGTCTGGACCTTGGTTAGCAGCTCCTTTTCCGTTTAGTATAGTGGGTCTGACTAGGGATATGGGACCAGTTTCCCAATTTGTGTGTGTGTGTTGAGAATTGATATTTCCTTCCTAATAATTTCTAAGTAAAATGTTTTTATTCTAAATCTAATTTATCAACATGCAATTGTATTCTAATGAATAGAAATATCTAATTCTAAAAACTAACCTGGGATTTAATCTTTTAGTTATGCGATCTAAAATAATTTCTAATGGGAATTGGTAATAAAGATCATTCAATTGCTATGAGAAAAGAATTCAATAAAGATAAACCATTTCGTATAAAAAGTTAGACGAAACAATTGTGAAAAACATATCGCATAATAAGTCACTCATATATTAAGCATAATATAATGGCTATCACCGTACAGAAGTGCCAAATGATAACTCAATCATTCAAGCATTTATATATAAATAACTGAACATGAATATCACCTTAACACATAAGCAGAAATTGTTAAGAGATAAAAGTACCATTTATAACAAGTTCTACTCATGAAATTCAACAATAATGATTTATCTCTTCTTAATTCAACATCCACTAAGAGTACAAAAGTGCAATTTCAGTAGTAGATATTAAACACAGATATCAATACTTCTTGTTCCATTCATTCATCAAAAGCTCCTCGGAGGGTGCAGAAGTGCATGTTCTGAGGACAATATTTTTGACAAATTTCAAGACCCTTCTCTAAATGCATGAGAAGGGTTAAAATACTACTAGCTAAATCTAAAAATAGTTTATTACAAAAATGTAGGAGGCAGTTTAAATGACCATCCTCATTTCAAGAAAAAATAAAGCAAAACTAAAACTAAAACTGAATCTAAAACTAAAACTGGCAATTAACTATCCATGTATCTATTCCTTGTAGTCGCAAGCATTCAGCATTTGCTTGAGAAGAGTTGGTTGGCCGACCTCCGACTTTAGGTGTCCTGCGAAAATAGAATTGGCAAGTGTTGGCACCATCTTCTTGATAGAGTTAATGATACATTTGAGAGTCATGCACTGGTTGTGTGGTTTTACCAAGTAATTCCAATAAGAATCCCAATTCAACTTAGTTAACCTTTTGATGGACTCTGCTCTTTCTTGAGCCTTTTGTCCCCAGCTTGTCTATAGATGTTGTACATTTTGTAGAAATCCTGGAGTGGTCTCTGATATGATATTTTCCCTGTGTAAATTTTCATTGAAACAGTTAATGATATTGTTTGTTGTTGTGGCTGCTTCTTCTATCGCTTGTTCTGCTTTCTTGATCTGTGCATCCCACTTATCAAAGAGAATTTCTTTGTGGGTTTCATTGATTATGGGTGCACCTACCTTTTTCCCTTCCTCTGTTTCCTACCAAACCAAATATTCAGTAATTATTTTATCGATTAAATCATAATCATGTCGCAAGTCTATGACTTGATTAGTAATTCTGTCACTTATCTCGCAATGAGAGCTCCATTGCGATATTCTTTGGCATAATGTTTCTTGCTACTGCCTGAGTTGATAATTTAAGGAAATGGATTCTATGAAAAACTCTGTAAGCTTAGGATCATCCTTATGCATCTCTTGCATAACCTGTAACTGTTTTTCTCTTTCAGCGAAACTGTTCTTATATCCTAGCTACATTTGTTGAAAGTCCTGCTGTAATTTTTCTAGATTTTTCTCTGCTTCACTCTTGGTGTTGGCTTGGCGTAGTTGTTGCTGCAAAATCTGTATTTGATCTTTTTTTTCTTTCAGTAATTGTTGTACCTCACATGCTTTATCAATGGTGGCAGAAGCATATGCTCCTATGATCTGAGATAATTTAGTGAGATTTTCGGTGAAGTCAGTAGTAGGATCTTGCCAAAGGATGTATAATTTCTCTGCATCAGAAGAGAGCACACTTTCCAATTTCCTTTTCTTTCTTTGTCTTCATACCACTGCCTTATGCTGCGGACTATAAAATACATCAAGAGGAGGAAATTCCTCTATTTTGAGCATAATTTGAGAAGATGGGGTAATGGGAATATGTTCCATTTCTGGGACATTGCTGATTTTTCCAGTGACTATATCATCCATTATCTGTACTTTACTTTCAGGTGTCTTTGTGCTCTACCCCTCAGTATTGATTAAGTCATTGAATGTCTCCCAATCTTTATCCAGCTCAGTTCTTACTAGTGATGGCTAGATGATGAGAGGGGGAAGATTTACCTGTGTAGTGGTCAAACCTGTTGTTCTGGGCGCTCCTTAGACTGGGCAGTATCCCTTACTGACCCTTCGCTTTTATTATGGTCACTCTCGGACCTTTTGGAGTGTTTTGGTGTTTCTCTCCTAGACTTAGATCTAGACCTGTCTGTGCCTGAACTTCCACTTAGATTGATACTGGGAGTTGGCTCTCTTACTGGTTCCAAGCGTAATTTATCTAAAGGGATATTAGCTAACCTCCTTTCTCTGTACATTTTGAACTCTTGAAATTCTGCTGGAGGAAATTGCATTTGGGCTGAAAGTAGAACTTCTTTAAGTGTACTATTTTGCTGAAACGTATCATCAAAAAGATCATCTTCTCTGGAAAACACTTTTATTTTGACTGCAATAGTGAAATTCTTAATGATATCATAAGGGTCGAATTGTCTTCCTAGAATTTTGAACAATCTTGGACATAACATGTTGTGTACTTCTTTGAATGCATGACCTAAATCGAATAGTGAAAAGGCCCCACAGACCACAGGAAATTGTGGCCAAATAGCCTTCTTCTTGTCCTTCAGCTCTTTACTCATACCTCCTACTCCGCAGGTCTGGTAGGCAATCTCTCATGCCAGTAGTTTATCAAGGACATATAAAGGTAGGACATGAGGGGAAGCGAGACTTCCAAATACTCTGACATAGGTGAAAAGTTCTTCTCCGAACGATCTTCAGACAGGGAGCATAATGACCTTCGCTTCGGGATAAAATCTTGGAGCGTCTTTATTATACAACATTTTGTACATAGGTAACATGACTCCATGACAAATCTTGTAAAAATATGGAATGAACTTGGAATCCCATAATTCCTTGTGATAAACATGAATGGGTAAGGGGTCCTGAGTACTCCTTTTCCAACCCATTAGAGGAAACTTGGAAACATAACAGATTGCATCCATCACATAAGCAGATAAGTAGAAAGAGGGATAAATCCTCTGAGTAGTAGTTCTTTTGGACCGGTAATTCAAAATGGTTGTGGCTAAATTGTCAGACATATCTTAGCCAAATACACAATAATAGCATTAGTGGTGGCATCTAATAATGGTAGCCATTCAGATGAGAATTTGTTAACGTCAGGCTTTCCAAAAATTCTACAAAGCATAACAGCAGTAAAGCAATATGGGGAGGTGAGAGAACCAGTACTGTACATACTGTGCTTATCCTTTTTTAGTGGTTTGTCCCTTCTCGACCAGTCCTTGGTGCATCCTGTCAAATCTTCATTTTCTTTAGTGAAATTCTCCATGAACTGTTTGTCATAAGTCACCTGTGGCTCTGGTAGATGATACATGAGCCTCAAACCTTGTGGAGTGAACGAGCCAATGAGTCCTTGGCTCTGAGTCTTAAATTGTCTGTTTGTGATATCAGCACTATTCAGTACCCATTTGACCATGTCCGTGTATGGAAGAATCTTGGGCCTCACCGCTATCTGGCGCAAGAACGAACATGCTATTTCTGTAATCGACACCTCAGACGACCCACGTGAATCTGCAGTCGTTGTAACCTCCATTACTCTGGGATTTTCTTCCTCGAGTAGGTTGTGCATGCCTTCCAAAGTAGTAACATCAACATCTCTGTTACAGATGGTGTCTATGTATAAGGGTGTCATTTCTTTGTCTTCACTACTCAGAGTTTTTCCCTTCTTTCCCATCATATTCTAAACACTGCTATATATTCCTCTTTGCTTTTCACTCCTACAATTTACAAATAAGGAAAAATTAATGATAAGAAGTATCAGGACGGGAAAGCTTTAAATGCCGAAATCATATAAAATATATCACCCTACATTAAATGGCCCTTCGATAAGATCAAAACCATATTTCATTAATGATTACCAACTAACTCATTAAAGTAACATTAACACACATAACTGGGCATCGGTTTATGGAAAAGATTTTTCAAACGACGAGCCCTGAAGATCTGCGATAAGGTGGTTTTGCGATTTTCTTCGCAATATCACAGATTGCAACATCACTAATCCGTTGCGTGTGACAATTATCCACTAGCATATGTTTTCTGCGAAATGTGATTTGTGAGATGCGCCATCGTATATCGACTGTTTGAGGTATTTCACCTTAAGTGATATTTGAGGCATGCGATACGATGAGTGTCTTCAGTGTGTGATTTCGCATCGCAATTTCGCGATCTTAGGATTCTATTTGTAGGATGGCATCCATAACCTTTTTGCGATGTGACGCTCTTTATTGAGAGAACGGTTTTGTTCGAACTTATCATAAAACTTAAGTCTTTTTTGACTTTTCGGGTATTCTCCTAAGTTTATGATAGTAAGATTTATTTAAAAAGAGAATGCAAGTACTAATTTATTTTTTAAAATTTTTTGGATAAAGGGTCTCCACTTATTTAGTATTAGTAATAAAACTAAATATGAAGGGGGTTGTTGCTGGCCACAACAATTGGCGATTCACTTGGAAGAACCAGTTATCTCTTTTTTTCTTTTGATTTTCTAAACTTCCAAAATAGAAAGATTTTCCAGAAAATCAAACTTTATTATAGAAAGATAAAGTACATCATGCTTTCAGTTATCAATGATAGTTTGTTTCTTCTATGTTAACTTTGATCTTTTTTTTACTTCCTAGAGCTAGCCATTCTATTTACATCAGCCACTACTTGGTTTGTAAAGATAAAAACAAAGTTTTCTCTGTAAATCAGTTTTAAATATGCTCATTTATCGTAAGTAGAGCCTCTACTACCAGCAGGTGATTATAGCCTCAACAAGGTTACCTGTTACCCAGCAATGATCCTGTATCCTACTTGGAGAAGTATACGATTTTCAAAGGGAAATCCATATCCACACTTATTGCTTTTATTTTATTTTAATTCTTAAAGAACAATGCCTTGGTTTGGTAGCCAAATTATGACAATGCCACTCACTTGATTTATAACTTTGCTGAACAAGCTGGCTCGTGATGAGACCCCTTGTCTTTTGATTGCAACAATCTTGAGTCATTGCCCTGTTGTGGTATGCAGTTTTGGAAAAGTTATCAAGCTATAATATCTTATGATCATGATAAGTTGGCTCGTGATGAGACCTCTTATTCTTTAAGTTAAAGTGTATCGTTGGATTATTCCTTGAAGCTCGTAATTCTCTAGGTGGGGAGGAAGTCATTGTTTCCTTAAGAATAGTCCTAGACAACAATTGTAGAGTTTTTGGAAAGAGCTTTTCTACAGAGAATCTTTGTTTTGCTTCCAATACCTTTCATTTGACTGATATAAAACAAATTCCCACTAAAAGTAGCTTTTTATCAAAATTTGTAAGGTTGAAACAAGTATCATTTTCAGGTTTATAGTCTTTGACTGTACCTTTCAATAATAATGACCAATTTTCTAAATCAGTTCTATTTATACAAGAGAAAAAAATAAAAATAAATAAATAAATAAAATAAAATAAAATCTAAAAGAAATACATATCTTTTTCGTGAATTCCAAATGCAACCATTTACAACTAGTTTTATCATCGAAAATAAAAGAAAGACTAATTTACAAAAAATAGAAGAATGATCTCCTATGGAAAGTAGTTTTTGAGGATCTACTCGTTAACAGGTAAAGATTATCCTTTTCCTATTAAATCCTGTAACATAAAAGTAGATGGACCTACGATTTCTGCAATTTGGAAAGGGCCAAGCCACATTCATTGGAATTTCGTATGTTTGCCCTTTTCCTCATGAGCCTTATCCCATTTTAAAACTAAATCTCAAATTTGAAAGTCCTTTTTGGATATCATGTTTGAATCAAAAGAAGCTTTTACTAATGCTTGGTGATGAGCATGAGTTATTTTAGCCTCTTCTCGTTGTTCTTCTAACTTAAGGATTTGCAACTGCCTTAGTTGTAAGGAATAAGTTGTTGTTTCGTCAATAAATTGAACTAAGGCCAAAGAGGGAATCGCTAGATGAGTTGGAAGGACCACTTCTTTCCCATAAACTAAATTAAAAGGAGAAGTGCCAATGGAGCCTTTCTACGTTATTCGGTCTACCCATAGAGCATACATTAAAGATTTGTGCCAATTCTTATAATTGTGATTGATGGTTAATGATTCTGATTAAGTTTTTATTTGTTGATTCAACTAATACATTCCCCTGTGGGTAATAATTGGCAGAGTATTTAAGTTTAAAACCTCTTTTGAGTGCAAATTTAGTCATAACATTGCCAGAGAAATACAATGCATTATCAAACATTAAAGCAGAGGGTAAACCAAACCTCGTGATTATGAACTGATCTATGAAATCAATAATGTGTTCGGCATTAGCTATCTTGAGAGGAACTGCTTCTACCCATTTAGTAAAATAATCTATAGCTGTGAGGATATACCTATGTTGTTTAGAAGAGTAAGGAACAATCTCACCTATTATATCCAATCCCCATTGATCAAAAGGTTGATCGATATTGACTGTTTGCAAAGGCAATGATGGTTTCTTTTGTCTTCCTGCAGTAGTTTGACAAAATTGACATTTCCTTACGTAGCTATGTGCGTCTTTGAATAGTGTAGGCCAATAATAGTCTGCACGCAGGATTTTATGTGCTATAGCATCTCCAGCGTAATGTCCACCTGTTGGTCCATTGTGGAGTTCTTACAACAACTTTTCAGCTTCAGATTTCTCAAGACATCTAAGGAGGACAAAATCATAATTCATCCTAAAAAGTACATCATTCATGAGCTCATATTGTTTAGCCTTCAATCTTAGGGCTCTTTTCTTTGTATAATCTAGGTTTGAAGGAGCATATCCATTCTTTAGATAAAATATGATATCAGCATATAATGATTCAATATTGTTTAGGCTTACCTCATACATTTGTACTTTTGCAAATGGTATTTCAAAAATAAGCGATGCTCCAGCCAGAATTTTGCAAAAGCCTTGACCTTTTACAATATTTGCTGGTTTAATTTCAGCCTCATATTCTTGTAACGCAATAACCCAATTGGCTCTTTCTCACCCACGTCTTTTTGTACTAAGAGATTTCTTACCAATGGAAACGGTACTATGATTTTTGTATGGGTTTTAAGCAGAAAGGGTTTGAAATGTTTAATCACATTGAAAACAGCATAAGCTTGTTTCTCGACGTCTAAATAATTTAATTCAGCCCCTTGTAGATTTGAACTAAAAAAGGCAATTGGGGCTTCCGCCTTGTCTTGATTTGCTTGAGTGAGTATTGCAGCATATGATCTATTAGAGGAAAATGTATACAAAATGAAAGGATCAGAAAATTTTGGAGTTGCTAAGGATGGAGCGTTTACAATCGCTTGTTTAATCAGATTGAATGCTTCATATTCCTCTTCGCCCCATTTGAATATTGAATTATTTTTAATCATTGCTTGTAAAGGAGGTATGATTCTTGAAAAGTCTGGAACAAATCTCTTTACAAAATTAATCTGGCCAAGGAAGGATTGCATATCTTTCTTGTTGTGAGGCAAGGGTATTTGAGAAATCTCCTTGATTCTGTCGGGATCAATATGGATTCTAGATTTTGACACTATAAATCCAAGAAGTTTTCCTTCACTTAATGCCAAAAAGGAATTTTTTGGATTAAGTGAAGTTCCATACCTTTGGCAATGTTGGAAGATCTGTTTTAAATCTTTGAGATGATTACCTCGTCTTTTGGAATATACAGTTATATCATCCAAGTAGATTACTACTGATTTGTTTACTAATCCCTTAAATGTGATGTCCATGGCCCTTTGAAATGTGGCGCCAACGTTGATCAGACCGAAAGGCATCTTTTGATATGCATAAGTACCCCATTTGGTTCTAAATGTGGTCTTTAATTGATCATCAGGATGGACCAAAACTTGGTTGTAGCCGGAGAAACCATCCAAGAAGGACATTAATTCTATTCCTGCAACTACTTGTAATATTTGCTCCATGGGAGGCAAAGAAAAATTATCTTTTTGGCAGGCTTTGTTAAGATTTCAAAAGTCAATGCAAATTCTTATGTCTCCATTTTTCTTTCTAACATGAACCATATTGGAAACCCATTTAAAATGTCGAACAGGAAAAATGATTTTGGCTTTCAATAATTTATTGAGCTCAGATTTGATCTGGTTCTCTAGATTAGGATGGATCTTTCTCAGCTTTTGCTAGACAGGTTTTTCATCGTTTATCATTGGGATAGTATGCTGAATGATAAAAGTGTCGTAAGTCTTAAGTTCATCATAGTTCCAGGAAAAGACACTTTTGTATTGTTTTAGGAGACGAGCGTACGCCAATCTTCCTTCAGGAGCTAGGCTAAGACCTAGGTTGATATTCTACGGCTTGGTATCAGTTCCTAGCTTTACTAATTCATAGTTCAGAGTTGAACTTTGAAGTTTTGAATTGGTAGATATTTTGAATCAGTCTTTCAAATCATATAGGTCTTCCAATTTGACTACTGATTTTGGCATATCATTATTAGTGCTATCTTGTTGTAATTATTTTTCATGTTGGTCTTCATCAATTACCTGATTAGTGTAAGATCCCTCTGATGTGAGGAAGCTTACAATATCAGGATCATCGTTGAAAATTCTCCAATTGGTAATGTTACTAGGAATCAAGGGTCTAAAGATTAATTCGATTGAGAATCTGTCTGGGCTATAGTCTTATGATGGAATGAGCTCGGAAGCTACATTTTCCAAGAGGTCAACACTAGCATTTTGGAGTCTGGGAATTGATGAAATATGGAATGCTATAAAATGTTTAGTGAGATCTTGTACTAAAGATTGATAATGCTTTAAATGACCTGATAGACAATGTATAGTATTTCGTACTTGTCTGATAACAATTTCAAAATCTCTAAAGACTTGTAGATACTTGATATCTAATCCGATTGCTTTGTATAATCCTTGGACTAACGCTTCGTATTTTGTAGTATTATTGGTGCAATCAAACTCGAGTCTACAAGTTAGCATAGTTTTGTTTCCCTTTGGACTGACTAATACGCATCCTGCTCTTGCTCCCTCATTAGACTTAGAACCGTCAAAAAATAGCTTCCAAAATAAAGATTTATTTACAAGGCTATCTATAACATTAACACATTTAGAACTATCTGTTTGAGAAAAAAAATCTACTTGAGATAAAACAAAATGTTCTAAGTAAGGCGAAGTATGAGCATTAAAATTTCCTAAGAGAGAGTCAACAGAATAGTTGCCAATTATATTGTTGTTGTATGCTACAGGTTCATTTTCTCCTTCCAATTTTTTTACTATGTATTTTTGATGTCTTTCTTGCTCAACTTAAACTCTGATTTGGTTTACCATTGTAAGGGAGCCAAATATGTGACCAGTTGGTTGTAAAGTATCCATGAAGCTTTTCAGAACAATCTCTGCTAAGAATTAAGCCATAAAATTCTGGAGTGTCTGCAACTAAAATATTGATAACTTGACATACCTTTGGGTTAGATGACAGCCTTATGGTAACCTAATTTAGTTCACCGATCACTTCAACCTGCAACTGGTCCAGTTGAACTATGCGTACTGCAGATTTTTGAGGTTGGACATTCAACTTTGCACATATTTATTTAGGTTAGATATTAGATGAAGCTCCTGAATCTACTAAACAATTATGCAATTTTTTGTTGGAAACTTCATAAGTAAGAAGAAATGGGGGAGTATGAGATCTTGAACTTCCTCCAATTAGAGCGATATTGTTTGGATCAACTTTATTAGTCACATTAGTTGGAGGTCTTCCCATCTCATGAGAATCTTGCGAGATTACAGCAGCAAGAAGAGGTGCAATATGTATTGCGCGTAACTCTTTCAAAAGTAGCTTTTGTTGATGTTTTAACTTGCTCAATTCATAAAAGGTAATGTTAGCCCTAGTCTTCTTCATGTCTTCTATGATATTATACTCCATATCATCAGAAACAATCAATGTTTTAGATGGAGTTGGTGAATCTGTTTGGATTGGGCTTGTTTGAGTTGCTTTGGGTGACGTTTTCTTACCTGCGACTTTATCCTTAGACATTGAGCTTGCACTCTTCGGCTTAGGAGTAGGTTGTGGAGGATCGAGTTGATTTCTACTTCTAGTACTGACTGGTGATGCCTCTTGATCCTCTTCATCTGGGAGGATGAAATCCCACATACCCTGTACTTCTACAACTTCTTCTTCATCAGTAGGCTCTCCGTTAGAAACTTCCTCTTCTTCTTCTTCTAATTCAGCATTTGTGATAACATTGGGAGGCTTTGAATCAGTTGAAGGATTTCTTCTATAAGGCTTGTAACGCTTTTTAGAAGAAGTCTCTACTACTTGTTTCTTAATGTCAACCATTTCGTTGGACATGGTTTTCAAAACTTTCTACAATCCTTCTAAATCAAATGGGTCTTTCGATTTTTTTTCTTTGGATCTTCTTTAAAAGTAACCTTCTTAGATTTTCATTCATCAACGATGTTTTTATTTTCTAAGGCTATGATATGTTTCTCTACCGCTATTGCTACCTTCATATTGTCAACTAAAGTTGTTTTGTTAGCCCTACCAATGAAGATTGCTATGTTTGATGGTAGAGCAGATATGTACCATTCACTTCGAACTTCTTTGCTAAGCTTGGAAGCGGTAGGAATTTTGTTCAAAAGTTTATTGAAACATGAGTTAAAATATTTGATAGGTTCCCTTGATCAGTCCTAAGATTAGATAGGTCGTTGATCAGTGTCGCAGTAGACCTGTCATCACTGAACTTAGTCAAGAATTGTTCTTGGAAAATATCCCAACTAGTGATAGATCCGGATGGTAATGAGAAATACCATGATCCGACTACTCCTTGCAAAGTGTAAGGAAAGAGCCAGACAAATGCATCTTCATTAATAACCCCATTGAGATTTATAGATAACATAAAGTTGTTTATATGTTCTTCTGCCAGCATGCCTGCTTCAGGATTAAACTTAGGCAACCATTTTTCAGGATGGGCCGGTATTTGACTCAAAGGCGCAGGCATTAAGACTGCCCTTGGGTTATTCCATGGAGTTTCGGCCATCGTTGAACTACTAACAGAGGAAAGCGCAGAAAATGTTCCTTGCAGTTGGGAAGATGAGGATATTATAGTTCCAGATGATTGAGAAGGAGATGTTGAAGTTCCAGTGGTCTGGTAGACAATAGTTTGAAGTGGCATGGTGGATGGTTGACTTCATAATGGAGAGGTTGAGATGGATGATGATGATGAAAGAGTCTCGCCATCAGACCCTTTAGGTGATTTCCTTTCTCTTTTCCTTGTAGGTAGAGGTAATTCAGTTGGTTCAATACCAAACTTTTCACCCTGCAATCTGGTAAGAGAATGAGAAGGGTTATATTGCGAAGTCACACTACCTTGAGATTTTTCAGATTTTTGGGGTGATATAGAAAATTGCTGAGGTTTATGGGTCAAAGATTCAACTTTAGAAGGTTCAATAGTATATTTCTCTAAAATGTTTGAGTTTCTGGTAGTGGTTGTTGTTTTATCAACTTCTCACTCAAGATTTAAATATTCTAAATGCGATGGAGAAGTCAGGGGAGATGGTGAGGGCAATTCACTCTCAGAATGATATTTAGATTTAGATTTACTTTCCATTCACAGTTCAGGGCCCTCCTTCTAGCGCCAAATATGTTGAAGCTCCGAAAATCGGGTCTACAACAAGGGGGATATCCACCCGGTCCAGACCTTGGTTAGCAACTCCTTTTCCGTTTGGTATAGTGGTTCCAACTGGGGATATGGGACCAGTTTCCCAATTTGTGTGTGTGTGTTGAGAATTGATATTTCCTTCCTAATAATTTCTAAGTCAAATGCTTTTATTCTAAATCTAATTTATCAACATGCAATTGTATTCTAATGAATAGAAATATCTAATTCTAAAAACTAACCTGGGATTTAATCTTTCAGTTATGCGATCTAAAATAATTTCTAATGGAAATTGGTAATAAAGTTCATTCAATTGCTATGAGAAAAGAATTCAATAAAGATAAACCATTTCGTATAAAAAGTTAGACGAAACAATTGTGAAAAATATATCGCATAATAAGTCACTCGTATATTAAGCATAATAGAATGGCTCTCACTGTACAGAAGTGCCAAATGATAACTCAAGCATTCAAGCATTCATATATAAATAACTGAACATGAATATCACCTTAACACACAAGCATAAATTGTTAAGAGATAAAAGTACCATTTATAACAAGTTCTACTCATGAGCTTCAGCGATAATGATTTATCTCTTCTTAATTCAGCATCCACTAAGAGTACAAAAGTGCAATTTCAATAGTAGATATTAAACACAAATATCAATAATTTTTGTTCCATTCGTTCATCAAAACCTCCTCGGAGGGTGCAGAAGTGCATGTTCTGAGGACAATTTTTTTGACAAATTTCAAGACCCTTCCCTAAATGCATTAGAAGGGTTAAAATACTACTAGCTAAATCTAAAAATAGTTTATTAAAAAAATGTAGGAGGCGGTTTAAATGACCATCCTCATTTCAGGCAGAAATAAAGCAAAACTAAATCTGGAAATTAACTATCTATGTATCTGTTCCTTGTAGTCGCAAGCATTCAACATTTTCTTGAGGAGAGTTGGATGGCTGACCTCTAACTTTAGTTGTCCTGCGAAAACGAAATCGGCAAGTGTTGGCGCCATCTTCTCGGTAGAGTTAATGATACATTTGAGAGTCATGCACTGGCTGTGTGGTTTTACCAAGTACTTCCAGTAAGAATCCCAATTCAACTTGGTTAACCTTTTGATAGACTCTGCTCTTTCTTGAGCCTTTTGTCTCCAACTTGTCTGTAGATGTTGTACATTTGGTAGAAATCCTAGAGTGGTCTCTGATATGATATTTTCCCTGTGTAAATTTTCATTAACGCAATTAATGATATTGTTTGTTGTTGTGGCTGCCTCTTCTGCCACTTGTTCTGCTTTCCTGATCTGTGCATCCCACTTATTAAAGAGCATTTCTTTGTGAGTTTCATTGATTATGGGTGCGCCTACCTTTTTCCCTTCCTCTAATTCCTACCAAACCAAATATTCAGTGATTCTTTTATCGATTAAATCATAATCATGTCGCAAGTCTATGACTTGATTAGTAGTTCTGACGCTTATCTCGCAATGAGAGCTCCATTACGATATTCTTTGGCACAATGTTTCTTGTTGCTGCAGGAGTTGATCATTTAAGGAAATGGATTCTGTGACAAACCATGTAAGCTTAGGATCATCCTTATGCATCTCTTGCATAACCTGTAACTATGTTTCTCTTTTGGCCAAACTGTTCTCATATCCTAGTTGCATTTGTTGAAAGTCCTGCTGTAATTTTTCTAGCTTTTTCTATGCTTCACTATTGGTGTTGGCTTGGTGTATCTATTGCTGCAAAATCTGTATTTGATCTTCTTTTTCTTTCAGTAATTGTTGTACCTTAGATGCTTTATCAATGGTCGCAGAAGCATATGCTCCTGTGATCTGAAATAATTTAGTGAGATTTTCGGTGGGGTCAGTGGTAGGATCTTGCCAAAGGATGTCTAATTTCTCTGCATCAGAAGAGAGCATGATTTCCAATTTTATTTTCTTTCTTTGTCTTCTCACCACTACCTTATGTCGTGGACTATAAAATACATCAAGATGAGGAATTTCCTCTATTTTGAGTATAATTTCAGAAGATGGGGTAATGGGAATATGTTCCATTTCTGGGACATTGCTGATTGTTCCAGTGACTAAATCATCCATTGTCTGTACATTACTTTCAGGTGCCTTTGTGCTCTGCCTCTCAGTATTGATTAAGTCATTAAATGTCTCCCATTCTTTATCCAGCTCAGTTCTTATTGGTGGTGGCTGGATGGTGAGAGGGGCAAGATTTACCTGTGGATTGGTCAAAACCTGTTGTTCTGGGAACTCCTTAGACTGGGTAGTATCCCTTACTGACCCTTCACTTTTATTATGGTCACTCTCAAACCTTTTGGAGCGTTCTGGTGTTTCTCTCCCAGACTTAGATCTAGACTTGTCTATGCTTGAACTTCCACTGAGATTGATACTGGGATTTGGCTCCCTTACTGGTTCCAAGCGTAATTTATCCAAAGGGATATTAGCTAACCTCCTTTCTCTGTACATTTTGAACTCTTGAAATTCTGCTGGAGGAGATTGCATTTGGGCCGAATGTAGAACTTCTTTAAGTGTACTTTTCTGCTAAAACATATCATCAAAAAGATCATCTTCTCTAGAAAACACTATCAGGGACAAATAAAGGTAGGACATGAGGGGAAGCGAGACTTCCAAATACTCTAACATAGGTGAAAAGTTCTTCTCCGAACCATCTCACGATAACGAGCATATCGACCTTCGCTTCGGGAGAAAATCTTGGAGCATCTTTATTATACAACATTTTGTATAGAGGTAACATGACTCTCTGGCAAATCTTGTAAAATACGGAATTAACTTGGAATCCCGTAATTCCTTGTGATAAACATGAATGGGTAAGGGGTCCTAAGTAGTCCATTTCCAACCCATTAGAGGAAACTTGGAAACATAACAGATTGCATCCATCACATAAGTAGATAAGTAGAAAGGGGGACAAATCCTCTAAGTAGTAGTTATTTTGGACCGTAATTCAAAATGGCTATGGCATAATGTCCACCTGCTGGTCCATCGTGGAGTTCCTACATCTTTTCAGCTTCAGATTTATCAAGACATCTAAGGAGAACAGAATCATAATTCATCCTAAAAAGTACATCGTTCATGAGCTAATATTGTTTAGCCTTCAATCTTAGGGCTCTTTTCTTTGTATAATCTAGGTTTGAAGGAGTATATCTGTTCTCTAGATAAAATATGATATCAGCGTATAATGATGCAATATCATTTAGGCTTACCTCATGCATTTGTACTTTTGCAGTTGGTATTTCGGAAATAAGTGATGCTCCAACCAGCATTTTGCAAAATCCTTGACCTTTTACAATATTTTCTCGTTTAATTTCAGCCTCATATTCTTGTAACACAATAACCCAATTGGCTCTTTTCTCACCCACATCTTTTTGTACTAAGAGATTTCTTACTGCTAAAAACAGTACTATGATTTTTGTATGGGTTTTAAGCAGAAAGGGTCTGAAATGTTTGATCGCTTTGAAAACAACATAAGCTTATTTCTCGACATCTGAATAATTTAATTTAGCCCCTTGTAGATTTGAACTGAAAAAGGCAATTGGGGCTTCCGCCTTGTCTTGATTTGCTCGAGTGAGTATCACAGCATATGATCTATTAGAGGCAAATGTATACAAAATGAAAGGATTGGAAAATTTTGGAGTTGCTAAAGATGGAGCATTTACAATTGCTTGTTTAATCAGATAGAATGCTTCATATTCCTCTTGGCCCCATTTGAAGATTGAATTCTTTTTAATCATTGCTTGTAAGGGAGATACGATTCTTGAAAAGTCTAGAACAAATCTCTTTACAAAATTAATCTAGCCAAGGAAGGATTGTATATCTTTCTTGTTATGAGGCAAGGGTATTTTGGAAATCTCCTTGATTCTATCAGGATCAATATGGATTCCAGATTCTGACAGTATAAATCCAAGAAGTTTTCCTTCACTTAATGCAAAAAAGGACTTTTTCGGATTAAGTTAAATTCCACACCTTTGGAAACGTTGGAAGATCTATTTTAAATCTCTGAGATGATTACCTCAATTTTTTGGAATATATAGTTGTATCATCCAAGTAGATTACTACTGATTTTTTTACTAATCCCTTAAATGTGATGTCCATGGCCCTTTGAAATGTGGCACCAACATTGATCAGACCGAAAGGCATCTTTTGATATGCAGAAGTACCCCATTTGGTTCTGAATGTGGTCTTTAATTGATCATTGGGATGGACCAAAACTTGGTTGTAGCCGGAGAAACCATCCAAGAAGGACATTAATTCTGATCCTGCAACTGCTTGTAATATTTGCTCCATGGGAGGCAAAGGAAAATTATCTTTTTGGCAGGCTTTGTTAATATTTTGAAAGTCAATGCAAATTCTAATGTCTCCATTTTTCTTTCTAACGAGAACCATATTGGAAACTCATTTAGAATGTCGAACAGGAAAAATGATTTTGGCTTTCAATAATTTATTGAGCTCAGATTTGATCTGGTTCTCTAGATTAGGATGGATCTTTCTCAGCTTTTGCTGGACAGGATTTGCATCGTTTATCATTGGGATAGTATGTTGAATGATAGAAGTGTCGTAAGTATTAAGTTCATCATAGTTCCAGGAAAAGAAACTTTTGTATTGTTTTAGGAGACAAACATATGCCAATCTTCCTTCAGGAGCTAGGTCAAGACCTAGGTTGATATTCTGCGGCTTGGTATCAGTTCCTAGATTTACTAATTCATAGTTCAGAGTTAAACTTTGAGGTTTTGAATTGGTAGATATTTTGAATTGGTCTTTCAAATCATATAGGTCTTCCAATTTGACTATTGATCTTGGCATAGCATTATTAGTGCTATCTTGTTGCAATTGTTTGTCATGTTGGTCCTCATCAATTATCTTATTAGTGTAAGATCCCTCTGATGTGAGGAAGCTTACAATATCAGGATCATAATTGAAAATTCTCCAATTAGTAATGTTATCAGGAATTGAGGGTCTAAAGATTAATTCGATTGAGAATCTGTCTGGGCTATAGTCTTCTGAGGGAATGAGCTTGGAAGCTATGTTTTCCAAGAGGTCAGCACTGGCATTTTGGAGTCTATGAATTGATGAAATATTGAATGCTATAAAATGTTCAGTGAGATCTTGTACTAAATATTGATAATGCTTTAAATGACCTGATAGACAATGTATAGTATTTCGTACCTGTCTGATAACAATTTCAGAATCTCCGAAGACTTGTAGATACTTGATATCTAATCCGATTGCTTTGTATAATCCTTGGACTAAGGCTTCGTATTCTGTAGTATTATTGGTGCAATCGAACTCGAGTCTACAAGTTAGCATAGTTTTGTTTCCCTCTGGGCTGACTAATACGCATCCTGCTCCTACTCCCTCGTTAGACTTAGAATTGTTAAAAGATAACTTCCAAAATAAAGATTTATTTACTAGGCTATCTATAACATTAACACATTTAGAACTATCTATTTGAGAAAAAAATTGGACAGTTCAATCTTCAAAATGATGAGATAGATGAGGCCATGGAAAAGGATGATGATAAATCCATGGAATTAAAAATATTTAGGTAGAGGATTAACTTGGACCCCGATCTAGTTGCAAGAGCAACACAAACTCCACGCAGAGGACGATACATATTTAACTCCAAGAAAAACCCTAAGCTAGAAGAGATTGAAATGACAAGTAAAATATGTGGGAAAAAAGTATCTATTTCGAGGAATTGATTAAAAATTTAAGATGCTCCCCAAGGGATATATAAATCCTTTATTCAAGTTGTCCTTAAGGAAATTATGAATCATCACAAGGTTGATATTTCTAGTGACTGCATGAGGCTAGTTATTTATTGGGTTGAGGGCACAATCATAGATGTCCCTCATATGTTGCCTAAAAATTTACATTACAACCTGCAAGAAATAAAATTGACACAGTTAAGTTTAGCTTCCCAGGAACACTGCCAAAAATTATTGATTTGTATCGATTTGGTGTTGAAACAAAGCCTCTTAAAACTTACATTAGGAAATCAAAACCAAATAAAACCATTGAGGAAGAACTTGAACAAATCCGGTTGCAGGTGTGGAATATTTTGTTGACACAATTTTCCATGTTGAAGATATAGTTGTTGGTGTTCTAGCAAACTTACATGTGCCTGTGGATGAAGATGAGGAGTAGGACTATATGGACCATTATATGGAAACATGCAATGATTATTTTTCTATAATAGATAGAAGTCCTTTAAACAATTGGCACCTCAATATAATTTTCCTTTATGGGTGATTCTGTAGGAATTTACAGGGTAAGTTCCTCAGACAGAACACCAAAGGATACCGCTCACAAACAGATCACAAATCAATACACCAGTATTTTTGATGTGGTTAAAACCCTCAAAGAGGGAAATAGTCCATGGTCTAAGCCAACGCAGCCACTTCAGGCAATTTATTAATAAAAGAATGAAAATTTACATAAGCTTCTCTCGTTAACAGTTAACCTACAAATGACCCTCCATGC
>APFE030522482.1:0-11725 GCA_000404065.3 Pinus taeda | reverse complement strand
CCTCTCATATTGGTGCTTTCTGTTGAATACCTCTTTCCAACAGGTGCATACCCTCTCATTCACAAATGTGAGAGGGAGTTGGCTTCTGAGTTCGAGATGAAAGACTTAAGACTTATGCATTACTTCCTAGGACTTGAAGTCTAGCAGAAGCGAGGGGAAATTTTCCTCTCTCAAGGAAAATATGTGGTGAGGATATTGAAAATATTTGGTATGGTGGACTGCAAGGCCATAACTACCCCAATGGAACTTGACTTCAAGAAGTTAAGCGGTAGTGTTGCTGGACCTGTGTTATGAAATGCTACCGAGTATCGTCAACTCGTGGGAGCATTTATGTTCTTGGTGAAATCCCGTCCAGATATATGCTTTGTAGTCAACACATTAAGTCAAAATATGGTTGAACCTCACCACATACATTGGATTGGTGCCAAGAATTTGTTGAGATATCTTCATGGTACAATTACTCATGGGTTAAGATACACTACCGAAAATGTGAGACTACTTGGATATATTGATGCAGATTGGGTAGGCAGTGTGGTGGACTGTAAGAGCACCACTGGGTGTTGTTTCTCTTTGGGATCTGCCTCAATATTTTGGATGAGTAGGAAGCAGAAGTCAGTAGCCTTGAGCACCACCGAGGTAGAGTACATTGCTGCCAGTATGGCCTCCTGCAAGGCAGTTTGGTTGCGAAGGCTCTTCAGTGAGCTGTTTGGATTTACATTGGATACCACCGTGATCCTGCGTGACAACCAGAGTGAGATTTGTTTATCAGAGAATCCCATATTCCATGATCGCCCAAAGCATATTAATATCAGGTACCACTATATTCGAGATATGGTGCAACAAGGAGAAATAAGGCTCCAACATATCGGTGTAGATGAACAAGTCACGGACATTCTGACAAAGCCCCTAGGAAAGGTCAAATTCCTAACTTTCTGAGAGTGACTTGGTGTCATTTAGAGACCCTCTGATGAGGGTCGAGTATGATGTATTCAGCTCTGGGAGCTCCAAGGGAGCGTGAGGTACTTCTTGGAGCAACATGTGACCATAGGGTGACTCACCATCCCCTCGTGGTGCACTATGTACAGGGTAAAGGTTCAAACTTCCCCTGTAACACCCCGTGGTGACTGTGGATAGGATGATTCATTCTCCTATGGGCCAAGATGATTCATTCTCCTTGGAAACTATGGATAGGATGATTCGTTCTCCTATGGGCTGGAATGATTCATTATCGCAACTGTGGAGCAGGATGATTCATTCTTCGTGGTGACTCTGGATAGGATGATTCATTCTCTTGTGGGTCGGGATGATTCGTTCTCCATGGCGAATATGGAACATGATGATTAATTCTCCTATGGGCCAAGATGATTTGTTCTCCTTGGCATTCACTGACAGGATGATTTGTTCTCCTGTGGACAGGATGATTCGTTCTCATGTCAAGGCATCCTACCCATGCAGTCTAGGACTCATGGGAAGTACCTCTCATCTGATCAATGAGCAAGGAAATGAGGATAGGGATCATAGTAGTACTATTGATGGATGCATCGTTGTATCTACCATACTCCCTATGCTAGGATGACCTCCATTGATCTGGGATCAATGGTATTGATCTGGGATCAATGATACTGATCTGGGATTAGTGAGAGTGGTATGCACTCTGAGACTAACTTTGGGTCAGTGGAGGATGGTATGATCCATCCTTGGTCATTTCTTCTTCTTCATAGTTTGAGCAAGAGTTGAGCAGAGCAAAGCAGAGTAGAGAAAAGTAGAACAGGGCATAACAGGGGACAAGTTGTACTAGGCAGTGCATTTGATGGATGAATAGTAGCGACAATCAGATGGATTGCTAATGGAGTTCTCCCTAGTTGAGAGGGAGTGTTAAAATTGGAAACTAGGGCCAAACTCCATGTGGATCACCTTATTTGTGATTACTAATATTTTTCCTAGATTCCCTTCATCGAGAGGTGTAGGATTGATTTAAAGATCATCCGATTCCGATAAGTATTTATGGAGATATGAATTTATTTTGATTATGGAAAAATTATCAAAGTTGGCTAGCAACTTATGTAGGCTCAGAAGCCCAACAGTCATGTCTATTCAACCTCAACATTTTGCGTATAAATACAAGGATCTCTTTTCCTCATTTGGACACTTCACTCTCACACACATCTCTCTCTCTCTCCTGCGTAGAAAGAATCTCTCTCTCTCACACACGTGTGGAGGAAAAGGAATTCATCCTAGGGCAAAAAGGATGCAGAAATAGGATAGTAAGCATCTTTAACTAGCGTTGACTAGTGTTGACCCTCCAAGGAGTGCGAATTAGGTGTGGTTACCTCTCCTAGGCAGGCTACAATTTTTGGCACAAAAATTGAGGTGATCTGACCTTAGATTTGACCGGTATTGGCTGCCCTAGTTTAGGGTTGTAGTCAACTTTAGAAATCTGCACTTTGACTGAAATTTTGGGGCTGTTCTAGGGATGATTCTTTAGGCTGTTCAAGGGAAAGTTGACTGGAAATTGACCAAGCATATTGGAGGTCACTTTTCACTCATTTGACTAAGTTTGACTTTGCTGATCTAGGGTTTGCTGCTGCTGATATAAAATTTCAGAAATCAGATTTTGTACTATTTCTCTCTACTGAACTATTGAAGATAAAAGAAGATTTGATCAAAGGGTTTCCCCATATTGGGGTTTGTCCCTGGCTAGCCGCCGCATCTTGTGTCTCTTGTTTTGGCTTGTTTTCTGTTGATCGTTTAATGTTCTATATGCACTTTAATTTATGCACATGTGATTGCTAATATGTGGATAATATTAAAGAAAATAAGTAAACTGCTCTAAGCATAGAACATACCATAATTTAACACTTTTGAATCCTTATGAAGGGTTTGCCACCACAACCCTACACGTAGAATCTTCTGTGCGGTTTCTCTTCCTACATAATATCCTCCCACAGTGCCCCTACAAATGTTCGCGAGGATGCCACTTCATTCAAATTTAGGTACATATCTTCACAGTATTTCATCATTACCCATCTTGTATAGATGCTTAGCAATGACAAAAAAATCTGCCGTGGGCACCACTATTTACTTCTTTTGCTGGACATAGTATCCTTATAGTGCAGTTCCAGTTGTTAGAAAGTGTATTATATCTTCAAAATTTCCATCCACTATGTGCACAACAAAGAGTTGCATGTCGGGTAATCCTTCCTCCAAACTAGTAGGTTTCTCCCCTGTCTCGATGCACAACAGGAGATCTGGTCCCATGTTCAATCATCCAGGCTTCACAACAACTTCGAAATCATATTCTTGGAATAATAAAAGCCATCTGTGGATGCACCCCCCCAACACATGCTTTTTCACTAGGTACTTTAGTGCGGAATAGTTTATATACATATTAAAATGGCCTCCTAGCAGGTAGTGTCGATATTTCTGGAGTGCATCTACCATAGCTAGCCCCTCGTGCTTAGTGGTGGAATAGTTCTTCTCTACTTTGGATAATTTGTGACTTGCGAACGCGATAGGGTGATCCAAGCCTTATCCACCATCCTGTTTTAGTACTGCCCCTAATACTATACATGACCCGTCAACATGGACATGAAGCTCTTTCATCCAGTTTGGGAAGATGAGAATCATCACAGTAACCATTTTTTTCAATATATCCAAGCTTTTCTTACAGTTGTCATTCCAGCAGAATGTGACATCCTTCTTCAACAATTTTTCCATCAGCGCGGTGATCTAGGAATAGCCTTTGATAAATTTTTGTAATACCCTATATGTCTTAGAGTAGTGCGTAACTGTTTCACACTTCTTGGCGCTTCATCTACACATGCAAGAGACTCCTTGACTTCTAGAGAAAAATGTGCATTTCTAGCTGGGAGCTGGGCTAGATGCCCAGGAGATTTGCGCAATTTCTAGGTTGAGCAACTAACTTTTGCCCAGCTTCCCACAAATCCTGGGCTAAATAGCTTGCTGCTAGGAAAAATTGCACAAATTGTGCTTAGAAGGTTGGCTGGCAGGATTGCGCAATCTTGGAGCCCAACAGGGTGTCAGAGAGGATTGCGCAATTCCTGGAGGGAAGGCTAGTTTCCCTCTAGAAATGCACAATTTTCAAGGGGAAAATGCTCAGCTTGTAGCTGGACAAAGTCTAGGTGAGTAGTGTGTGAGGGGAATGGATCAACTATGATTGACAAGCTGCCTTTGTGTGAGGAAAACACTTGAAGCTTGACTACTTCATGAAGCAAGATAAAGTGATGTGTAAGGTTGGTAGGGAGACTCCAAAACAAGCTAAGGAAAAATTTTGGAGGGTGGTTGTAGCCACTACAAAACTTGGCAACACATTGATAGAACTGCATTTATTAATGCATATGCTGCAACATTTATAATCCTAGGAGCATAAATAATATTAAAATATTTAAAATATTTAATTAATGACCGTAACTCCTACTAGTAGTTTCTATGATTCAGTGAAACACAATGGATAGTATCCCGTACCTAATGAGTGACCACCTCTGAGTCACCAAAAACATTGAGAAATTATACCTTCATATCAATGGATTTATTTAGTCCAAGTATGAATGCTTCATATTCAGTAGTATTATTGGTACACTTGAACTCTAAATGACACGATCGTAGGTTTTAACCCCATACAAAAATTACCTGCATACGAATCCTACAATATAGAAAATAAACAATGGTGAAAGTATAAACATAAAACAAACATACATAGAGATTTTACCCTGGATCCCAAAACTGGGATTACCAGATTGATTTTTCATTATATTCCTTTCAATGTTACAATACATATATATATACATGCTGAAACATCCATAAACCCCAATCCATTAACCTTGGATTAGAACATAACCATAGTTCCCTTGACTAGATTTATGAAAATGCCATGGGTAGAAAACCATCATGCTCAAAACCATGTGTGAAAAACACACACAAAACCATAGGTAGGTCCGCCCACCTAATATAGGGTCCAAAAAACAAAATCCCTGGGGTGTTGCCCAGACCCTGTAGAGAGGGGCTACTGCCCCCCCCCAACCCCCAATAGGGTGTTGTCCCCTTTTGACCCCCTGGCTATACCTGGGCAGACGAATGGGGGCCTACCAGTTCCCCTTCTAACCCTCCGACTTCACTACTGGGGCTAGTCATGGAAAGAATATAACACACACCCAACAATGATAGGATATGCTTCTTATTACATGGGTCTATCAGTACACAACCAATAGTATAGCCATCCCACATTTTTGAACCATCAAAGTATAAAGTCCAAAAATTGTTAGCTACTAGATTGATTCCTTAACTATTATTATGTACATGTATATTACAAGATTCATTTGCACCAGTTGAAGAACAAGGAAGGATCTCCAACTGTGTATCTGGTGGGACATGTGATAGTTATGCTTGATAACACTTGTGATCATTTTCCAATGAACAATTTCCAAATATTAAATCGACAAAGGAAATAGGATCATTATGACCCTCAAGTGGTGTCACAATATATTTCATGTATGATTCACTCTTCACTAGAATATGGTTGTTTTTTCCCTTACATGGAAGCCATAAATGTGAACAATCTGTAGCAAAATGCCCTTTTAATTTACTAGACCAATCTCTACTCAAGAGTACGCCATAGGCTTCAAGGATGTCCACAATTGTAATATTAATGAATTGGTGAACTCGATGGTCAGATGATAATCATATAAGAACATTCATGATTTCACCAATAGCTTGGACAAGCGATTTGTTCAACTAAATAATTTTTGCATCGGTTTTTTCCCATTTAGCATTTATTTTATTAGCAATAGATAATGGCATTACATTCATAGATGCACCAAAATCGACTAAACAATTATGGACATTGTAATTAAAAGTTTCAAATGATAAAAAATGGAGGACAAAGAGTGTTAGCATCTAGTGATACAACATTTACGATAGATTCAAGGGAACCAAAAGAGTTACCAATCATCTTATGAGAGGTAGAAGCTTTTTCACCTAGCAAAGGTTGTGAAAAGGCTTGGACAAGAAGTTCTCACTGACCTGCTATCTTAGTGAGCTAAAATATAGAAATATTGGCTCGAGCTCTCTTCAAATCTTCAACTATTTTATAATCAATTGTTTCATTTTTAGCAGGAAACGCCAAAGTGTCAATAGGAGTAGCTTCATTTGATACTTATGGGTTGATGGACGTACTTTTATTGTTGGAAGAGGTTCTCTTGGAAGTAGTATCATTTCTAGACTTACTTTGTGCATTATGAGCATGATTGATCGATGGTGAAATCATTCTTAATAGTTGTTCCTTCAATTTCCATCTCGTCATCTCTTATTTAGAAATGGCCCCTTGGATCCTCATGTTATATAAAGTATTTTTCTTTTGAGGTGGGGCTTCACTTTGAGGTGGTGCTTCAACACTCTTCTTGTCAGCATTAAGGATACAACCAAAAGCATTCAATGCATGTCTAATAAATGTACTTTATTTAACTGTTACAAGTTATTTTGTTTCTTCTATTTACTCAGATTTCTCATTTGCTAGTAACGAATAAACAATGTGTGCAGCTAGAGCGTTCATGTTGTGGTTCTGCTATGGGCGTGCCATTTTTGAATGATATCCCTGGTGGAAAGAGAAATATTTATCCATTCCCATACTTTCAATATTTAACACAACATTCAAACTCTAGGTAGATTTATCAAGCTGATTGTTGTTGTTATTATTATTCCTTTGAAATGGAAAAGACTTAGGGGGTTTGCTAATGGTAGAAGTCTTGCTTGAAATTCTCTTCAATTCTGAAACTTCATTCGTAAGTGATTTTAATTTTCTAGTCAGTATTTCAATATTTGAAGAAACATTTTCTTTGGAATTACTTGAAGAAGGTTGAGACTTATTTCTAGTATCCTTAGAGTCTTTAGATTCATGATCATTAGTGATAACTCCAATAACGTACAAGTATTTCTCCACAACGATTACTTCTACAAAATTTAGATCCAGTGTCTCCTTTGTAGCTCTTCTAATGAATGAGGAAATGTTGGTGGGAAAGGAAACTATATAATAGTCAATAGTGATTGAATCAAGACGTTGCATGCCCAAGAGAAACGTGTTCAATATGTGATTGAAATTTTGACTGAAGTTTTTACTTTCTCCTTTTCCCCCATCATATTGTTTCCTAGCTCTTACAATAATATGGTGGGAGTCTTGTCATCAGCAAATTTCTCCAAAAATAATTTTTTAATCTCCCTCCAACTGTGAACTTAATTGACAGATAGGCTATGGTACCATGCTGCTACTCTACCTTCTAAGGTAAAAGGAAAAATCTTGGAAGCAACATCATCGTATCGTACCTCTAACATCCGTAGATGCATGCATAAATCGCCAATGTGATATTTTTCCTTTTTCTTCTTGTCTGGACCAAAGTTTGATAACAACTCTTCCGAATGTCTGGGAATTATATGAAGGTTCTCCAGAAGATCAAGAGGTCCTTGGGCCATCCAATCTAGGTCTTGGTTAACCATGTTTTTATCTCTTGGTTCCTCCTCCTTTTCAAAGTATGACGAGTCTTCTCCTTCACCATCTAAACCGTCATTGAACTCAAAATATGTTCATGGATGTTCTTCACTAGAAAGAAAAATGTCCTCCTCGTATCCTTCGTTAATGGGTGGAAGTGGATCTTACTGAATTGTGTCTTCTAAGGATTTTGCTAACTCTTCAAGAGTGGTAAAACTAAATCTTCCACTGATGCAACTAGTACACCAGTACGAGTTGCTTCTTTCTTATTAGGGTGATGCAAGAGATTATGAGTGACAGGGAGTAAGTCAATAGATTTTGTAAACTGACGAGTTATAGATCGAATCGCCTAGAGTTTTTCATAAGTAACCTTGTAAGCCAACTTCATATCAGGTTAAGGAGGCCCTCTTACTTCATGAATAGGAGTTAGGATAGTGCTAAGAATATTGCTACCTTTTTCATAAGATGAATTATTTGGATGTGTGAAGTTATTAGCCATAAAAAACTGGTTTCCCTCCTTCTAGCACCAGAATTTTGACGGTGATGGATACCTCCAACAACATATATGGGATCTCCCCAATATGAGGTCCTAATTATACCTCACACCATTTGGTGTAGGAGTCCCATATAGAATACGACCATGCCTGGGCTTTAATAGTTAGCATCAGAGAGAAGTGCACATGTGCTTTTGAATGAGCAAGAGAGTGTGCCTTTTGAATATTTAATTGTATATGTATCAAGTTTCTTTCACGACAGGGGGGAATAAGGTGAGACTCTAAGAAAGAGGTAGTAGTACTGCCCTAGTGGAGACACACATGGATGAGAAAGGCTCATGTAACATCGAGCTAAATAGTTCACATAGATGCGATGATCGTTACAATCATTGCATCACATTTTCCAATAAGTTGATCACTAAAGTTAAAGAAATAGTTCAATTTTTTCAGTACAGGTGAAATAAAACATGAACCATAAACATTCAAAGAGTAGTCTTAAAACATACAAAATCCATGTACAAAAATTTGTTTGACGAAAGGCTTCATGTATTAAGAAAAAGTTCCAAGATACATAAGTACAATGAACATAACTAGCTCCAATAGTGGAGTGTTAGAGCCACTACTTGCTCCCCAAAAGTACTAACTCTATCTCTCTAATTTCCTGTGGGAGAATCCAAGGTTAAAATTCCTTTGCATGAGTAATGAGGATCCTTTTATAACTTGAGGCATGACCTTTCACATCCCCATGAATCTTGACTTTCCAACTCCTAATGACCTTTGGACTTCTACAACCTTTGGACTTCCAAATGACATTTGGAATTACATATGACTCTTGGTATTATGTCTTTTGGAGTTCTATGGATATTTTGTCCATTTATGACTCTTGGACTTCCACTTATTTTTATTTACAATGATTACATCATTACATCATAAATTCAACATCATCATGTGATGAGACATGATAAGTCACTATCCTTGATGGATGGGCCTAATAGTGACTGATGACATGGAATTTTTTCAATGGGTGACACGGATGTCACTCATGTCTTTTTTATGATTGAAAATTTTGATCATTGATGTCTTCACCCTCCAAAGGGTCTTTGATCTTATGGATTCTTCAATGTACTTTGGTCATTAAGACTTCAATGTGTTCTTTTTATTTTAATGCTTCCTTTTTTTTCCTTCTTTTCCCAATATTCTTCATGCATGCTTACCACAATGTTCCTAAAATACTTGTAGTTGAAATCATTGATGACAAGCAACCAACAATCTGAAAATATCCCATTCTAACATGTTTCATGCAAATTTTATTCCTGCCTTAACATTGCACTTTGAAAGAGAAACGAGAGATTCGGGGCACAAGGGTGCAATTAGAAAGGTTAAAGGGCTTAAGGAAGCGAGCTTTAGGGCTTTGGAATGCACACATGCACTCAAGAGAGAGAGACACTCAAGGGAGGGTGTAGGGTGTACGTCCAAAGGTTCAAGGAGGAGGCTTCGGGCTTCCCAAATGCATTTTGTGCTGAATGGAGACAAGGAGGGTGCATGGAATAGAGTTGAAGGCTGAAGGGAGAGGATTTAGGGCTTTGGGATGTGTTCATGAACTTAAGAAGGAAAATGAGAGCGTAGGGCTCATTATCGAAGGATGAAGGATAAATATTTGAGACTTCAAAGTGCGCTCAAGTGATCAAAGGTCAAGGAGGAAAGAGGGTGCATAACTAAAGCCTGAAGGGGTTGATCTTTGGGTCTTCAAGGTGCACTTATGTTGTCAATTAGGGCACATTCCTTTGGGTCGAAGGAGTGTGCTTAAAGGAAGAATTTTTTTCTTAAAGGGCGTAGTTCTAAACAAGGAAGGGGGAAGGTGACTTGGAGTGAACTATGCGCTCTTTGGGAGGCACAAGACATGCTTTTTAATCATGAAGGATTCCTGCTCAAGGACTAAGAGTGCATTCATGTGCTCCTAGCCTCGATGGGTTCACTTTGCAACCAAAATTTGTCTAAGTCTTGGAAATAAAACAAGGGGTGAACACAATGATTTTAGACACAAAAACATGTGCAACACATACCAACTTATGAAGAAAACTTAGACAAGCTTGAACAATGATAAATAGACATCAAAATTCCACTTTAAAAACATTCCCCAAGTACAATGAACAAAGTGTGTGCGACTGTGATACAAAAGTTTTGTTTTAAAATAACAAAGGTGTTATGACCATGATGCACTAAATATGTTCTAATTAATGCGATGACACATAAGGATGATCAAAAACACTTGAAACATATAGAATGACTTGAAATGACACTTGACAACCAAAGAGACATTGGATATGACAGTGAGGTGGGCTCGAAAATTTGAATGTAGTAAAATGTTTGGAGGGTGTTGTAGCAACGACAACAAAAAGACAACATCATTTATTTCGAGATTTTATGTAGTCATATTTAGAGTCCTCATCATCTCAAACAAAGAAGGACACTCAAACTTATGTAATGCTACTCATTTTCATTAATATTCTAGAAGACATTAAATATTTCCATAGGACAGATGTTTCATACATCCATCTCCATATGCAAAACCCTAGTTTGTTAACTAAACTTTCTTAAAATTTTGATTCTCATGCCTGAATCTCCATAAAAGGCATCAATGTGTATGTAAATTCTCTTAAGTAAATAAGAATTCAAACCATGTTACCTCCAAAACCTGCAGTTTGAAGTTATAAAGTCCTAAAAATGAGTGAAACCCTAAAGGGATATTAGGAAGGTTTCCCAATATGACCTCAACAACACTTCCTCTCACTTTTTGTTTGTTATTTTCTAACATAATGGGCGAAACCCTAAAGGGATATTAGGAATGTTTCCCATTTTGAACTCAACAACACTTCCTCTCACTTTATGTATGTTATTTTCTAGCATAATGGGCAAAAACCCATGAAATATTTAAGTTTTTTTTTTTTTTTCAAATAAGTGGGTGAAAGAATAGACTAGTGTCAATGTATTTGGATGATTAAGTTTGGATCAAATTCAAGATGTTTTGAATATTGATAGATGGAGCTTTAAATAGGTCATTATTAACATGCTATCATCACCCACATTAACTTCTTCAATATGTGAAAAATAAAAGAGAGCCCTTCTAATGTTGTGTGTTTTTCACAATTACAAGGAAAAAATAATGGTATGTAGCCATGAACTATAAAGGAAGAAAACAAACTTTTTGGAAAATAAATGACAACAAAAAACCATATATTTCTCAATGATAATCAACAAGTAATAATGAGGGTTTTATCTCAACCATAATCCTACTTTATGGAACAAAATTATCCTTCTTCAAAATATATATACAAATATTTAAAGGGGTGACTTTAGCAATCAAATTTAGCCACAAAAGAAAAAGAAAATGGTGAACTTCACGTATAGGATTACCTTAAATGTATTTTTATTTAACTATATATGATGGTAACCCCCTTGGAGTTTCTTCACACTTATTTCATGATTTTTTCCCAATGAATCTTCCGTTATTTATATGCTTCAACTTTTGATTAAACCCTCATAAGGGTTCTCCTCTACAACCCGTTAAATTTCCTTGGTAAGTCATCAAAAGGACCCTTGACATATTTGAGGCTAAGGTGCACCTGTTAGGCTTTCCATTTTAATCATAGTGCACCACTTATCCTCCATACAATCACTTTGATCTTTTTTTCCCTTTGAGTTTTAGCTTATACTCATTTTTCGTTTACGTCAG
>APFE030522461.1:23204-42543 GCA_000404065.3 Pinus taeda | reverse complement strand
TTTAGGGCCTCAAAACGGCTCCAGAAGTTCAGGACTCGAAAAAACTGCTAAAAATAGTAAATTGTGCTACAATTACGGAAACTGAAAAACTGAAAGAGACAGTTGCGGGGGTCCAAATGGGATAGGTGGGTGGCCACCGACATCCACCTGGATCAAACACGAGGCCTTGACTCATACACAACATGTCGCCTCCACAAGTATGGCTGGCCTAATAGTACATCACAAACATCCAGAGGTGTAACATCACATAATACCTCATTTGTGAAGGGCTTGATGTTGTTAGGAAGGTGACACTGCTGGTGAAATCGGAGATCTCATCCTTGGTGAAGCCACTCGATACTGTACGGTTGCAGTCGTGGTGTAGTCGATAGGCCCAACTACTTCATGGCCTCTACTGAAATGAGGTTCTTTTGGCTCCCACTGTCACTAATGAATTTCAGCGATGAACCCTTCACCCACATATGTGAGTGGAAAATACGCTCCCCCTCCTCTATTTCTTCAGGCTCATTCTTTTGGATCTTGGCGGTGGCAACAATGGTGCTAGGCTCTGCAACAATGATTTGCTTCTCTTTTCCATACCCCTTGTTGGGTTTTGACTCAGGATTGGAACATGCATTTGATTTTGAAGCCTTCAACTTGGCCACCAGCGACTGCTTGGTTGGACAGTCACTTATGCTATGAGCGGGGATCTTGTGGAACTCACACCAATTTCTTGTGTCCTTCGACTTTGTGGTGTTGTTCTTTTCTTGCGGCTTCAACGGGCTGTCTTGGCTCACCCTGCCTTGGCTTTGTCCTTTGGTCTTCAGATTTGCAGATCCAAAGTCTCGCTTCTTCTGTTTGAACGTCTGCTCGATTTTAACAGCATATCGGTGCGCCATGCCGAGTGAGGAGATGTTTAGGAATGCCATATCTTCCTAGATGTACCTATGTAGGTAGCCATAGTATTTGAGTAAAAAATGCAGCTCAGAATCCTTGATACCCAACTATGTGCGAAGGGTATGAAAAATGTTTGTGAACTCCAACACATCTTGGTCCCTTCCTTGCCTTAGCGTGGTCCACTTTACGTATTTGTCCTCGTAGCTTTTGACAGGGTAGCACTGCTCCTTGATGGCATCCTGGAATGAATTCCAAGTGGGTGCACCTAAAAATAGTGAGCCCGCACTTTCATCCTTCTGTTCGCAGTAAGTTTCCCACCAATCCTTGACGTGGGGGGCTACTTTGAGAAGAGACAAAACAATCTTTTCTCGACTCGAAAATTCATGAATAGAAAAATACCCTTCTAGTAGATTTAACCATTTGTCTACAGCCTCTACGTCTATCTAATCCTCGAATATGGGGATTTCAAAATTAACTTGTAACTTAGACGGTGTGGTGTATCTAGAGTAGCTGTTGGAAGCCGATGCATCGCCCCTGGGTAGCCGCTGAAGGATTTGGGCAAAGTTGTCCATCATTGCATTCCTTTGTTGCTCGAGGGATTCTTTGAGCAAGATTTTGATAGGGCTTCCTGCCCCCTCGTCTTTCTTTTCATTTTCCATGGGAGGCCATCGAGATTTGTGAGACTGGTCTTGCAAAGGTTCTACCAGTTCAAGCCCTAACTCCTTATATCCTGACCTCATTGGGGACATGCAAAAAAAAATAGAGAAAAAGCAGACCGCTCCAATACCACTGATCCAGATTTAAACAGGAACACAAAAAATTACAAAGATAACCACAAACACAAAGATGCAACGGAAATAATACTTTGTTTCATTAATGTAAAATACTGAAATATGCTTACAAACAACGATGGAAATAAACCAGCTAGGGCGATGGTAACTTATCTTTGAGAAGAGATGTGGTGGCTACATGCTTCTAAACTATGTGTTACAATGAGGCTCGAAGACCTATTTATTGTTGAGAAATAATGGAAAACCCTTAACATCCCAAAACCTAACCCTAGAAGATGAAATGCCAAATTGTGGGCCCCGTTTTGTGTAAGTTAGTACATCAACTTCCTGGGCTCGTAACTTTGGCACCTGATCTTCGTTTGACGCATACAATAGTTCGTTAGAAAGATCTATCTGAGCACTACAAATTTGGGAAGAGAAACATTGGTCCAAGGACCCATGTTGCTCCCAAATTCCACAAAAATCGTTGTTTAGGGCCTCAAAACGGATCTGGAAGTTGAGGACTCGAAAAACTACTAAAAATAGTAAATTGTGCTACAATTACGGAAACTGAAAATTGAAAGAGAGTTGTGGGGGTCCAGGTGGAATAGGTGGGTGGCCACCAACATCCACCTGGATCATTCTCCCCCCTTTAGGAAGTAATGGTCCTCATTGCAATGAGTTCCTCCATCTGCTGAACTTGGTCGTTGGTGTGTTGTTCTGCAACCTCGGATGTGTCTAGTAATGGTAGGAAGCATGGTCGAGGAAGGTACAAATTGCACACTTGGTGCAGGTGAAGGAATGGAGGAATTCTGTGTTCCAAAGCATTATTTCCCACATCCTTGGTAATGGTGTAAGGACCATGTCGACGTGGTTAGAGCTTCTGATGGGCTCTTGTAAGGCGTTCTTTCTGTAGAATCAACCAGACTTTTTTGCCCACCTGAAGCTTGTGTGGTACCCCTATGAGTGAGGACAAGTTGTTCCGGTGTTCTGTCATGACCATATTCATTTGTTGTTTCTGCTGCATGGAGGAACCCTTTGCAGGGGTCATGGATGTGGTGATGATCTTCCCCTTAATTTAAGAGCGAACTAGATAGAAAATGAATTTCCTAGTCTGGAAGATGAGCTTGCTACCTTTCTTAGAAGTGATCATAGAAGTGGTGGTAGGTGGGGCTACCTCCCGTATCCTGTATAATGAATTACACAAAGAAATAATGATAGCACGAGGCCTTGTATCATACACAACATGTCGCTTCCACAAGTATGGTTGGCCTAATAGTACATCACAAACATCCAGAGGTGTAACATCACACAATACCTCATCTGTGAAGGGCTTGATGCTGTAAGGAAGGTGACATTATTGGTGAAATTGGAGATCTCGTCCTTGGTGAAGCCTCTTGATACTGTATGGCTGCGGGTGTGGTGTAGTCGGTAGGCCCAACCGCTTCATAAACTCTGCTAAAATGAGGTTCTTTTGGCTCCCACTATCAATAATGAATTGCAGTGGCGAACCCTTCACCCACATTTGTGACTAGAAAAGACGCCCCCCATCCTCTGGATCTTCGGGCTCATTCTTTGTGCTCTTGGTGGTTGCAACAGTGGTGCTGGGATCCGCATTAATGATCTACTTCCCTTTGCCATTCCCCCTGTCAGAATCTGACTGAAGGTCAGAATATGCATCTGGTTCTCAAGCCTTCAAGTCGGCCACCAGCGACTGCTTGGTTCGACACTCACTTGTGCTGTGAGTGGGGCTCTTATGGAACTCACACCTATTCCCTATGTCCTTCTTCAACTTCGTGGTCTTGTTATTTTCTTGAGGCTCCGATGGGTTGTCTTGGGTCACCCCGCCGTGGCTTTTTCCTTTGGTCTTTAGATTCGCAGATCCAAAGTCTCGCTTCTTCTATTTGAACTTCTGCTCGATTTTAACAGCGTATCAGTATACTGTGCCGAGCAAGGAGATGTTTAGGAACTCCATCTCTTCTTGGATGTACCTATGTAGGCAATCACAGTATTTGAGTAACAAATGCAACTTAGAATCCTTAATACCCAACTGTGTGCGAAGGGTATGAAAAATGTTTGTGAACTCCAACACATCTTGGTCCCTTCCCTACTGCAGCGTGGTCCACTTTATGTATTTGTCCTTGTAGCTTTTGACAGGATAACACTGATCCTTGATGCCATCCTAGAATGAATTCCAAGTGGGTGTGACTGAGAATAGTTAGCCCGTACTTTCATCCTTCTTCTTGTAGTAAGTTTCCCACCAGTCCTTGACGTGGGGGGCTACTTTGAGAAGAGTGAAAACAATCTTTTCCCGACTCGAAAATTCATGAATAGAAAAATACCCTTCTAGCAGATTTAACCATTTGTCTACGAAATATGCATCTATCTGACCCTTGAATATGGGGATTTCAAAATTATCTTGTACCTTAAACGATGTGGCATTTCCAGAGTAGCTATTGGAAGCCGACGCGTCGCCCCTGGGTAGCTGCTAAAGGATCTGGGCAAAGCTATCCATCATCACGTTCCTTTGTCACACGAGGGCTTCTTCGAGCAAGATTTTGATAGGATCTCCTGACCCCTTGTCTTTCTTTTCATTTTCCAAGGGAGGCCATTGGGATTTGCGAGGCTGGTCTTGCAAAGGTTCGACTAGTGCAAGCCCTAACTCCTTATATCCCCACCTTGTTGGGGACATGCAAAGAAAAACAAGGAAAAAGTAGACCACTCTGATACCACTGATCTAGATTTAAACAACAATGCAACAAATTACACAAATAACCACAAACACAGAGATGCAACAGAAATAATGCTTCATTTCATTAATGTAAAATACTGAAATACACTTACAAACAACAATGGAAATAAACCAGCTAGGGCGATGGTAGCTTATCTTTGAGAAGAGATGTGGCAGCTACATGCCTTTGAACTCTGTGTTACAATGAGGCTCGAAGGCCTATTTATTGTTGAGAAACAATGGAAAACCCTTAACATCCCAAAAGCTAACCCTAGAAGATGAAACGCCAAATTGTGGGCCCCATTTTGGGTATGTTGGTACATCAACTTCTCGGGGTCATAACTTTGGCACCCGATCTTCGTTTGAAGTGTACAATAGTTCGTTAGAAAGATCTATCCAAGAACTAAAACTTTGGGAAGAGAAACATTGGTCAATAGTCATACGTTGCTCCTAGATTCCACGAAAAACTTTGTATAGGGCCTCAAAACGGTTCCGGAAGTTGAGGACCCGAAGAACTGCTAAAAATAGTAAATTCTGCTACAATTACGGAAACTAAAAAACTGAAAGTGACAGTTGTGGGGGTCCAAGTGGGATAGGTGGGTGGCCACCAACATACACCTGGATCATTCCTCCCCCCTTAGGAAGAAATGGTCCCCATTGCGTTGAGTTCCTCCATCTGCTGAACTTGGTCGCTGTGAGCTATTTTGCAATCTCATATGTGTCCAGTAACGGTGGGAAGTGTTATCACTTAAGAAGCAATTTTTAAATTGTTCACATCATTTTTATTGTGAGGGTTAGGTGTTAGTTTGAGTTCAGTGTTTCCATGTTTACTTTAGTGTCTAAGTCTTAGGAGTCTTGGTAGTATGGTTAAATAAAGGTCAATAGTCCGTTCTCATTCACCACTGGTCTCATAACTTACATAGATTCCGTGTATCAAGCTTGTTTTAAAGGCTCTTGTGTGTTATGAAACACTTTAGGTGTTTTCGTAGAATCAACACAGTTTAGGTGTTTTCGTAGCGCATAACCCAGATTTTACACTAGCTGCGCTACGAAATCGGAGATTCGTGTGGATCCGTAGAAAATCTTTCTCAGCTGTCATATCTATCAAAATCTGTTATGTTTGCATCATCCACTGTCAGCTTATACACTTCGCCTATCATGTCCAACTGCTTATCTTCATCATTAGAGTCGTTAGGTACCTTGGTATGCTCGAGTTGCAAGTTTCAAGAAGAGCGAAGTATTCACAGTCATAATTATGATTGCATTCATTGCACGAGGAACAAATTAGCAAATGTTAAATTTGAATTCCTTGAACATCAAGCAAGGCAGTAATCAAGCGAGGTAGAGATCAAAGGTTGAGATGGTGCTAGTCTTTCAAATTTTCATTAAGTTGGAGTCTCATGGAAGGGTCTACAAAAACAAAGGAGCACAGGTCAGGCAGATGTTTGAGGAGCGAACCTGAAGGTTTAGACATTATCTTGAAGAACAGAGAAGTGGAATGTGCATTCAAGCAGGTTGGATGTTGGAATTTTTGCGAGAAACTCCAGGGAGGTCATGCACAAATCACCAAGGAATTTGCCTTGAATTTCACAGGACTGAATTCAAAAGTTGGGATGCTTGAATTGCAAATCTCACCAGAGGTAATCTCCACAGTCACTGAAGCCGGAGTTCATTGACTTAGATTTAAACAAGTCTGTGCCCAGAAATTTTGTCAAGGACTCATATGCCAATTTACTTACCTGCATACAAAGGTACTTTACCGGTGAGGGGAGATATAATAAGGTGTATTCATATCACTTCAAGCTTCTGCTGCATTTCACAGGAAAAATATCTCTTTATTTACCTTTTTACTTGTTTCGTAGCCTAGGAAAAATGTGCAACAAGGTTCAACTAAAGAAGGAAGCCTGTGAGACCTCATTGTTTCACCACGGCTTAGTCAAGTTGATCGTTTTGCATGAACTCAAAGAATAGACAGGGACTGGTCCACTTTCATATTTATGTCTGGCTTCAAGAATGAAACTGGCCTCAGTCCTCAAGCTATGAAAAATTCTCCACCAGCAACTGGTCATCGTGCAGAAACAAGATCCAAGAGATTTACAAAATTGAAGGCAAGGAAACAAGTAAAGGAGCCCGCCAGATCAATGGTTATCCAAGACACACCCCAACAGTCCTTGAAAGAGAAAACTCAGATCAAAGAGGGTGTACATGAATCATATACAGGTGAAGTAGTTCAGAGAAGAAGGACTAGGAGCTAGATAGCTAAAGAAAAAGGCAAGACAGTGGTTACTGAGGAAATCCCGGTTTCAAAGGGAAACTTGAATGACTTACTGCAAGCTATCGATATTGAAGAATCTCCCCTGGTTCAAGTAGATTTGATAGAATCAGGTAAAGACAAGACCAAAAAGATCAAAGCCTCAAAAAAGCTCAAGTTTGATGACCAGGTTGCTAAATTTGTTTATAAGCCAAGAAGACCTGTGACGAGGTATTTCAAACAGGTACAAGAGACGCTGCCAGAAGCAGGTGAAACAGAGGAGATCGAAAAAACTCATGAAAGACCTGTGACTTCATTAGAAACATCATCACAGCTGCATAAAGAGGATAGAAATGAGACAGTTATCCCTCAGGAGGAATATAGTGTTGAAGAACTAAAAAAGAAGTTGAGGTTAACAAATCTTGAAATTGCTAGATTGAAGAAAGCCTCAAGGAAACATGCAATCAAGGAAGCACATTTTAATAAAATGGAGGCTCTGTGGGAAGACAAAACAATTTCAATACCTGAGGTGGTTGACTATAATGCCTAATACTATACCTGGACAGTTCCTGCATTAAAGGAAGCATAATTCATCAGAAAAGTTAATACGAATCTGAGAGATGGGATCAGAGTCATGAAAAGGCAAATTGAGGATTTAAGTATCCAGCTAAGCCAGCAAGAAAGATTTCCTTAGCAGGTAAGGATGAGTCCCAAATTTTGATGATTTACCGTATTCATTTTTGAATAGCTTCAGAGCAGCTGCAAAGGACATTTCAGTATGAAGAGGCCCAAGACAGTCAAATTTTGGCATTAGACACTGTGTTTTGTGATTACACAGTAGTTTCGTAGTGCGCTACGAAACTGCTGAAGATGATGCCTAATACACAGTAGTTTCGTAGCACGCTATGAAATTGCTGTAGTTGCATATTTTGAGGAAGATTGACCAATTTTGAGGGACAAAAGGGAAACCTTTTTGAAAAGGAGTTACTGAAGAAAGATCATTTACACAATACAAGCAATCCAACAAGGGCAAACGAGCAAAGGAAAAGTCTATATGAATCATAAACCATTTGTTATAAAAGTGATCACAGCTAGTATTGTTCATTATCCTTCAGGTAGCGTTAAAGAGGTTTTGTCATCACATACGTATATGGAAAAGGTTTACAGCACATGAGAACGTGGCACTCCAATAGATTTTTGGGTAATTAAAGAAGAACAACATGGTTAATTGGTTTCGAATATCCTTGAGGAAACGAAAAGCAGAAAAATAGGGGCAGTATCCTACTTCTTAGCAGCAGTAAAGGGATAAGACATTAAGGACCAGTAAGGAGCTTCAAACATCCACCACAACTAAATTGAAGGAGACCACTTGTCAGAGAACGAGTTTTCATTGTAATAAATATTATCACCAACATGATGTGGAGTTAGACTGCTAATTGTATTAGGTTTCTAAAACTTCCAGTTAGCAGTTAGTGGTATTTAATAGTTAGTTTAAAGTGTTAATAGGTGTCATAATAAGATGAATTTGAGTTCCCCTCATGCAAGAGGAGGAATCTCAGTTATGTAGAGAGCTCTATATATAGCAGAACATCTTATGTACAAAGGGTTGGAAAATTATTCAGAAAAGCTCTCATATTTGGCTTTATGTAAAGACTCTGTTTTTAGTAATACAGTACTTTGGCTTTGCTTCTCAGTAATCAGAAAGAATTCGATGCTTTGAATGTCTTGTATTGTTCTCTTCCTATTATCTACAGTGGTATGAATGTGTGATTACTTAGAAATCACTAACAGTGCTCTAATTTCCTTCATGGATTTGTAAACCGTGTTGGTTCTTTGTGTTTCTGGTGTATCCTACATGCATTGAGTTCTAAATGCCCTGACTTCTACGTAGAGCTAACCTTATTGTAAATACTGAAGCATATTTGACTCCATAAACCCAATGGATACTTTCTAATTGTGTTTCGACCACTCATATTTTTACATTTGTTTCATAAGAGTTAACCATCTTACTCATAATCAAAAATCATTAATCCTTTGAGAGAGCCCTCTCAGGTTGAGGAGGCTAAGCCTCAATCAAAGTAGGTTTGAAATAGTTACTTGAAGTCTACCTAATCATAGCAGCCTATCAGGGTCTGATTTTGAGATAACAGGAAGCATGGTCGAGGGCGGTAAACAATGCACACTTGGTGCAGGCGAAGGATTGGAGGAATGTTGCGCTCCAAAGCATTATTTCCCACAACCTTGGTAATGGTGTAAGGACCATGTTGGCATGGTCAGAGCTTTTGATGGGCTCTTGTAAGGTGTTCTTTCTGCAGATGCAACTAGACTTTGTTTCCCACCTGAAGCTTGTGTGTTACCCCTGTGGGTGAGGAGAAGTTGTTCCGGTGTTCTGTCATGGCTGTATCCTTATGTTGTTGCTGCTACATGGAGGAACCCTTCGTGGGGGTCATGGATGTGGTGATAATCTTCCCCTTTCTTTGAGAGTGAACCAGATAGAAAATGAATTTCCTAGTCTGGGAGATGTGCTTGCTGCCTTTCTTGGTAGTGATCAAAGAAATGGTGGTAGGTGGGGCTACCTCCAGTATCTTGTATAATTAATTACACAAAGAAATAATGATAGCTCGAGGCCTTGAATCATACACAACATGTTGCCTCCACATGTATGGCTGGTCTAATAGTACATCATAAACATCCAAAGGTGTAACATCACACAATACCTCATCTGGGAAGGGCTTGATGTTGTAAGGAAGGCGACACTGTTAGCGAACTCAGATATCTCGTCTTTGGTGAAGTCACCCGATACTCTACGGTTGCAAGTGTGGTGTAGTTGGTAAGCCCAACCGTTTCATGACCTTTACTGAAATGAGGTTCTTTTGGCTCCCACTGTCAACAATGAATTGCAGTGGCGAACGCTTCACCCACATATGTGAGTGGAAAAGACGCTCCCCCTCCTCTAGATATTCGGGCTCATTCTTCTATATCTTGGCAGTGGCAATAGTGGTGCTGGGCTCTGCATCAACGATCTTCTTCCCTTTGCCATTCTCCTTGTCGGGTTCTGACATAGGGTCAGAACATGCATATGATTATGAAGCCTTCAACTTGGCGACCAATGACTTCTTGGTCCAACATTCACTTGTGTTGTGTGTGGGGCTCTTATGAAACTCACACCACTTTCCTATGTTGTTCTTCGAATTTGTGGTGTTGTTCTTTTCTTGCGGCTCCCATGGGTTATCTTGGTTCACCCCACCTTGGCTTTGTCCTTTGCTCTTCAGGTTTGCAGATCCAAAGTCTCGCTTCTTCTGTTTGAACTTTTGCTCGATTTTAACAACGTATCAGTATGTCGTGCTGAGCAAGGAGATGTTCAGGAACTCCATCTCTTCCCGGATGTACCTATGTAGGAAGCCACAATATTTGACTACCAAATGCAGCTCAGAATCCTTGATACCCAACTGTGTGCAAAGGGTATAAAAAATGTTTGTGAACTCCGACACATCTTGGTCCCTTCCCTACCACAGCGTGGTCCACTTTATGTATTTGTCCTCGTAGCTTTTGACAGGGTAGCATTGCTCCTTGATGGCATCCTGGAATGAATTCCAAGTGGGTGTGGCTGAAAATAGTGAGCCCATACTTTCATCCTTCTGATCGCAGTAAGTTTCCCACCAGTCCTTGACATGGGGGGCTGCTTTGAGAAGAGCGAAAACAATCTCTTCTCAACTCGAAAATTCATGAACAGAAAAATACCCTTCTAGCCGATTTAACCATTTGCCTACGACATCTACATCTATCTGACCCTCGATTATGGGGATTTCAAA
The DNA here is from genome assembly GCA_000404065.3 of Pinus taeda. Classification (NCBI taxonomy): domain Eukaryota; kingdom Viridiplantae; phylum Streptophyta; class Pinopsida; order Pinales; family Pinaceae; genus Pinus; species Pinus taeda. Next base: position 32,103 of record APFE030522461.1, on the reverse strand, counting down.
ATTAACTTGTACCTTAAACGATGTGGCGTTTCCAGAGTAGTTGTTGGAAGCCGATGCATCGCCCCTGGGTAGCCGCTGAAGGATTTGGGAAAAGCTATCCATCATCGCTTTTCTTTGTCGCTCGAGGGATTCTTTGAGAAATATTTTGATAGGATCTCCTACCCCCTCGTCTTTCTTTTCATCTGCCATGGGAGGCCATCGGGATTTGCGAGGTTGGTCTTGCAAAGGTTCGACCAGTGCAAGCCCTAAATCCTTATATCCCGACCTCGTTGGGGACATGCAAAGAAAAACAGAGAAAAAGCAGACCGCTCTGATACCACTGATCTTGATTTAAATAGGAACACAACAATTTACAGAGGTAACCAAAAACACATAAATGCAGTGGAAATAATACTTCATTTCATTAATGTAAATTACTAAAATATGCTTACAAATAGCAATGGAAATGAACCATCTAGGGCGATGGTAGCTTATCTCTGAGAAGAGATGTGGCAGCTACATGCCTCTAAACTTTGTGTTACAATGAGGCACAAAGGCCTATTTATTGTTGAGAAACAATGGAAAAACCTTAACATCCCAAAACCTAACCCTAGAAGATGAAACACCAAATTGTGGGCCCCGTTTTGGGTAAGTTGGTACATCAAGTTTCCTGGGTCGTAACTTTGGCACCCGATATTTGTTTGATGCATACAATAGTTTGTTAGAAATATCTATATGAGCACTACAACTATGGAGAGAGAAAGATTAGTCCATGGACCCATGTTGCTCCTAGATTCCCCAAAAACGTTGCTTAGGGCCTCAAAATGGCTCTGGAAGTTCAGGACTAGAAAAACTACTAAAAATAGTAAATTGTGCTACAATTACAGAAACTAAAGAACTGAAAGAGATAGTTGTGGGGGTCCAAGTAGGATAGGTGGGTGGCCACCAACATCCACCTGGATCATTCCTCCCCCCTTAGGAAGTAATGGTCCTCATTGCGTTGAGTTCCTCCTTCTACTGAACTTGGTCCCTGGTGAGTTGTTCTACAATCTCGGATGTGTCTAGTAATGGTGGGAACCATGGTCGAGGGCAATACACATTGCACACTTGGTGAAGGTGAAGGAATGGAGGAATGCTATGCTCCAAAGCATTATTTCCCACAACCTTGGTAATGGTGTAAGGACCATGTCAGCGTGGTCAGAGCTTTTGATGGGCTCTTGTAAGGTGTTCTTTCTGCAGATGCAACTAGAATTTGTTTCCCACCTGAAGCTTGTCTGTTACCCTTGTGGGTGAGGAGAAGTTGTTCCGGTGTTCTATCATGACCATATCCCTTTGTTGTTGCTGCTACATGGAGGAACCCTTCGTGGGGGTCATGGATGTGGTGACGATCTTCCCCTTTCTTTGAGAGCAAACTACACAGAGAATGAATTTCCTAGTCTGGGAGATCAGCTTGCTACCTTTCTTGGCAGTGATCAAAGAAGTGGTGGTAGGTGGGGCTACCTCCGGTATCCTATATAATGAATTACACAAAGAAATAATGACAGCACGAGGCCTTGACTCATACACAGCATGTCGCCTGCACAAGTATGGCTGGCCTAACAGTACATCACAAACATCTAGAGGTGTAACATCACACAATACCTCATCTGTGAAGGGCTTGAAGCTGTAAGGAAGGTGACACTACTGGCAAACTCAGAGATCTCATCCTTGGTGAAGCCACCCAATATTGTATGACTACAGGTGTGTTGTAATCTGTAGGCCTAACCACTTCACGACCTTTGTTGAAATGAGGTTCTTTTGGCTCCCACTTTCAACAATGAATTGCAGCAAACCCTTCACCCACATTTGTGAGTGGAAAAGACGGTCCCCCTCCTCTAGATCTTCTGGCTCATTCTTCTAGATCTTGGTGGTGGCAACAATGGCACTGGGCTCCGCATCAACGCTCTACTTCTCCTTACCATTCCCCTTGTTGTGTTATGACTTAGGGTCGGAACATGCATCTAATTCTAAAGCCTTCAACTCGGCCACCAACGATTGCTTGGTCCGACACTCACTTATGCTCTGAGTGGGGCTCTTATGGAACTCACACCACTTTCCTGTGTCCTTCTTTAACTTCATGGTGTTGTTCTTTTCTTGTGGCTCTGACGAGTTGTCTTGGGTCATGTTGTCTTGGCTTTGTCCATTGGTCTTCAGATTTGCAGATCCAAAGTATCGCTTCTTATGTTTGAACTTCTACTCGATTTTAAGAGCGTATCGGTACCCCGTGCCGAGCGAGGAGATGTTCAAGAACTCCATCTCTTCCTGGATGTACCTGCATAGGCAGCTGCGATATTTGAGTACCAAATGTAGCTTGGAATCCTTGATACCCAACTATGTGTGAAGGGTATGAAAAATGTTTGTGAACTCCAGCACATCTTGGTCCCTTCCTTGCCGCAGCATGGTCCACTTTATGTATTTTTCCTCGTAGCTTTTGACAGGGTAGTACTACTCCTTGATGGCATCATGGAATGAATTCCAAGTGGGTGTGGCTAAAAATAGTGAGCCTGTACTTTCATCCTTCGTCTCACAGTAAGTTTCCCACCAGTCCTTGACGTGGGGGGCTGCTTTGAGAAGAGCGAGAACAATCTTTTCCTGACTTAAAAATTCATGAATAGAAAAATACCCTTCTAGTAGATTTAACCATTTGTCTACGGCATCTGCATCTATCTAACCCTCGAATATGGGGATTTAAAAATTAACTTGTACCTTAAATGGTGTGGCATTTCCAGAGTAGCTGTTGGAAGCCGATGCGTCGCCCCTTGGTGGCCGCTAAAGGATCTAGGCAAAGTTTTCCATCATCACATTCCTGTATCGCTTAAGGGCTTCTTTGAGCAAGATTTTGATTGGAACTCCTGCCCCCTCATCTTTGTTTTCATCTGCCATGAGAGGCCATCGGGATTTGCGAGGCTAGTCTTGCAGAGGTTCAACCAATTCAAGCCCTAACTCCTTATATCTCGACCTCGTTGGGAACATGCAAAGAAAAACAAAGAAAAAGCAAATCACTTCGATACCATTGATCCGGATTTAAATAGGATTGCAAAAAATTACAGAGATAACCACAAACATGGAGATGCAGCGGAAATAATACTTCATTTCATGAATGTAAAATACTAAAATATGCTTACAAACAACAATGGAAATAAACCAGCTAGGGTGATGATAGCTTATCTCTGAGAAGAGATGTTGTGGCTACATGCCTCTAAACTCTATGTTACAATGAGTCTCAAAGGCCTATTTATTGTTGAGAAATAATGGAAAACCCTTAACATCCCAAAACCTAACCCTAGAAGATGAAATGCCAAATTGTGGGCCCCTTTTTGAGTAAGTTGGTACATCAACTTTCCAGGCTCGAAAATTTGGCACCCGATCTTTGTTTGATGTGTACAATAGTTCATTAGAAAGATCTATTTGAGCACTACAACTTTGGGAAGAACAACATTGGTGCAAGGATCCATGTTGATCCTAGATTACCCAAAAAACGTTGTTTAGGGCCTCAAAATGGCTCTGGAAGTTTAGGACTCGAAAAAATGCTAAAAATAGTAAATTGTGCTACAATTACAGAAACTGAAAAATTGAAAGAGACAGTTGTGGGGGTCCAGGTGGGATAGGTGGGTGGCCACCAGCATCCACCTGGATCATTCTTCCCCCCTTAGGAAGCAATGGTCCCCATTGCATTTATTTCCTCCATCTGCTGAACTTGGTCCTTGGTGAGCTGCTTTGCGATCTCGGATGTGTCCAGTAATGGTGTGAACCATGGTTGAGGGCAGTACACATTGCACACTTCGTGCAGGTGAAGAAATGGAGGAATGTTGTGCTCCAAAGAATTATTTCCCACAACCTTGGTAATGGTGTAAGGACCATGTCGGCGTGGTTAGAGCTTCTAATGGGCTCTTGTAAGGCGTTCTTTCTACAAATGCAACCAGACTTTGTTGCTCACCTGAAGCTTGTGTGGTACCCCTGTCGGTGAGGAGAAGTTGTTCCGGTGTTTTGTCATGACCGTATCCCTTTGCTGCTACTGCTGTGTGGAGGAACACTTTGCGGGAGTCATGGATGTGGTGACGAACTTCCCCTTTATTTGAGAGCGAACCAGACAGAAAATGAATTTCCTAGTCTAGGAGATGAGCTTCCTGCCTTTCTTGGCAATGATAAAAGAAGTGGTGGTAGGTCAGGCTACCTCTGGTATCCTGTATGATGAATTACACAAAGAAATAATGACAGCACGAGGCCTTGACTCATACACAGCATGTCGCCTCCACAAGTATGGCTGGCCTAATAGTACATCACAAACATCCAGAGATGTAACATCACATAATACCTCATTTGTGAAGGGCTTGATGCTGTACAGAAAGCAACATTGCGAATTCAAAGATCTCGTCCTTGGTGAAGTCACCTAATACTGTACGGCTGCGGGTGTGGTGTAGTCGATAGGCCCAACCACTTCATTACCTCTGCTGAAATGAGGTTCTTTTGGCTCCCACTATCAACAATGAATTGCAGCGGAAAACCCTTCACCCACGTTTGTGAGTGGAAAAGACGCTCCTCCTCCTCTGGATCTTCGGGCTCATTCTTGCGGATCTTGGAGGTGGCAACAGTGGCAATGGGCTTCGCATCAATGATCTGCTTCCCTTTGCCATTCCCCTTATCGGGTTCTGACTCACGGTCGGAACACGCATCTAATTCTGAAGCCTTCAACTCGGCCACCAGTGACTGCTTGCTCTGACACTCACTTGTGCTGTGAGTGGGGCTCTTATGGAACTCACAACACTTTGTTGTGTCCTTCTTTGACTTCATGGTGTTGTTCTTTTCTTGTGGCTTCAACGGGTTGTCTTGTGTCACCCCGCCTTGGCTTTGTCCTTTGGTCTTCATATTTTCAAATCCAAAGTCTCGCTTCTTCTGTTTGAACTTCTGCTCGATTTTAATAGCATATCGGTACGCCGTCCCGAGCGAGGAGATGTTCAGGAACTCCATCTCTTCCTGTATGTGCTTATGTAGGCAGCCGTGATATTTGAGTAACAAATGCAGCTCTAAATCCTTAATACCCAACTGTGTGCGAAGGGTATGAAAAATGCTTTTGAACTTCAGCACATCTTGGTCCCTTCCCTGCCGCAACATGGTCCACTTTATGTATTTGTCCTCATATCTTTTGATAGGGTAGCACTGATCCTTGGTGGCATCCCGGAATGAATTCCAAGTGGGTGTGGCTGAAAATAGTTAGCCCGTACTTTCATCCTTCTACTCGTAGTAAGTTTCCCACTAGTCCTTGAAGTGGGGGGCTGCTTTGAGAAGAGCAAAAACAATCTTTTCCCGACTCGAAAATTCATGAACAAAAAAATATCCTTCTAGATGATTTAACCATTTGTCTATGGCATTTGCGTTTATCTGACCCTTGAATATGGGGATTTCAAAATTAACTTGTACCTTAAACGATGTGGCATTTCTAGAGTAGTTGTTGGAAGCTGATTCGTCGCCCCTGGTTAGCCGCTAAAGGATTTGGGCAAAGTTGTCCATCATCGCATTCCTTTGTCGCTCGAGGGATTCTTTGAGCAAGATTTTGATAGGATCTCCTACTCCCTCGTCTTTCTTTTCATCTGCCATGGGAGGGCGTCAGAATTTGCGAGCCTGGTCTTGCAAAGGTTCGACCAGTTCAAGCCCTAACTCCTTATATCTCGATCTCATTGGGGATGCAAAGAAAAACAGAGAAAAAGAAGAGCACTCCAATACCACTGATCTAGATTTAAACAGGAATGCAACAAATTACAGAGATAACCAAAAGCACAGAGATGCAGCAGAAATAATATTTCATTTCATTAATGTAAAATATTGAAATATGCTTACAAACAGCGATGGAAATAAACCAGCTAGGGCGATGGTAGCTTATCTCTGAGAAGGGATGTGGCGGCTACATGCCTCTGAACTTTGTCTTACAATGAGGCTCAAAGGCCTATTTATTATTGAGAAACAATGGAAAACCCTTAATATCCCAAAACCTAACCCTAGAAGATGAAACACCAAATTGTGGGCCTTGTTTTGGGCAATTTGGTACATCAACTTACTGGGGTCGTAACTTTGGCACACGATCTTCGTTTGAGGCGTAAAATAGTTTGTTCGAACCCATGTTGCTCCCAGATTCCCCAAAAAACGTTGTTTAGGGCCCCAAAACGGCTCCAAAAGTTTAGGACCCGAAAAACTGCTAAAAATAGTAAATTGTGCTACAATTACAGAAATTGAAAAATTGAAAGAGACAGTTGTGGGGGTCCAAGTGGGATAGGTAGGTGGCCACCAACATCCACATGAATCAAAAGAGGTCCGAAAACATAAGAAATAAGAGAAGAAATCCATTAAGCAGAGTTTATGCTATCGATAATTCTACACTTATTTGGATTCAGAATGAAATGACAGTATATAAAAATGGGTGAATGTGAAGACTCGCAGAGCGCGTTTAAATATTATATTTCCAAGAATTCATACAAGCATTTTCCATCAACGTTTTGATTTAAACGAATCTGTATTAGAAAGGAAACATATCTAGCAGCTACTTGACATGAAGTCTTTAGAAGAACATGAACATTTTTGAAATTACAAAGAGAGGGGACACATTGGAATCCCAAAATGTAGGAATCACCGTTGATTTTGCATTAATATTCTGGGTAGTCATACATATCAAAGAAGCAGAGCCTTTTCCAAAATAATGGAGAGTTTCTTTCCAAAAATTGTGAACCTCTCTTAAGTGTTTCTTCCCTCCTTTTATAAGGAGAGGGAGAGCTTACATACAATTACAAAATATCTTAACGTGAGCTCCTATTGTCTGCTTGACTAGATGTCTCGGCATGTAAGGCTCTGTTGCCCCAAATCATTATAACAGAAAGATGGTTTTGTTTAAAACAAAATAACTAGAAGAATTGGATTAACAAAACAAAATTAACATGTGCAAACTAAAATGATGATCGTATAAAAAATATCTCCACGCTACTTCCTTTGATGGCCTCTAGTTGAACAACGTCTCTTCCACCTTATGCCTCTTCCATCTCTCAGGCAGTTCCTTGTCGCTTTCTGTCTTAGAATATCAAATTATTCATTTTTAGGAGTAGGGAGCCATCACCCATGATGGCCTTAACCTGTTCTGAGCATAGTTTCCGACTCATCCATCACTTTAGAGTTCCTTCTATTACATTGTCAAAGCCTTATATGCCTTTTAATGTTGTTACAATGTAATATTTGAGAAATACCATATCTCAACTTCATAGTGGTGTGACATTTAAATCCGCCGATTGGCGATCTCTGATTGGATGAGATCCTTTGTTTTATACGCTTTCAACATTTCTCATCATATGACCGGGGGCTATGACATGCTGCAGAGCCTCAAGGCGCTAGGGCCTTTTGGTCATGCCCAGGGGCTATCCCTCCTTTGTAAAAATGCTTGGAGCCCTTGGTTTCTTTAAGTCTTCACGACCACACACCCTATATCGGAGCTCCTCTATCGATGGGTCTCAATCGAGGATTTTATTTGGATGCACAACAAATTTCTAATGCCGATCTCTGATCTCCGATAGCTCCTTGGTGCTCAATCTCTAGCCTTGCCTTTGGTTTTTCAAGTCCTCATGACCATATTTCTTGTCCTTATATTGGATCCCCCATTATCAGAACTTTTTAAAGTGTCCTCTGTTGTAAAGTGCCAACATCCATCCATCTCTAATATGTAATTTGCAATGTGAAATATGTTGGTCATGTGGCACTTCCTAAGTGGTGTGACCCCATATGACTCCTCAAAATGCAAGAACAGATTGCCACACGTCCTTCCGTACTGCCACGCCATGATACTGTTAGTTGCCATGTGTCATTTTTAGAGCTAATCCCTTGCCGACACGTGTCCTACTAGAGGAGAGAGAGAAGAGCCCTTCTACCCAAGGTTTTCAGCTGAAATCCTTTGTAAAATGTTTTCGTCCCTTTCCTGACAGTTTACAATATCAATGCATTTTAAAGGTTCATGCAATCCAAATTTGTGATTTTTTGACCACCGATCTTCAATGATGCCTGCTCCATTTGCGATCGCTGATATCAGACCTCGTTGATCTGCTTAACCTCTGTTATCCATACCTTTGATGGCTGCAACTACCGATATATCGCAACTTTGATTATGTGATCACTGATATTTTGATGTGTGCGAAGCTTCGATTATTGATATCCTATGCTTCATGATGTGCGATCAGCAATATGCAATGCTGCTTTGGTGTACAATTGCCGATCTGCAACATGCCTGAACCTCTGATTTCTGATATGTGAAATCAGACATCAGATATTCCTTCTTTCCTTGAGGATTTAATCCTTTAACTTTAGAATACCATAAATTATGATTCGGGATTCCATTTTTGGACTTCTACATATTGCTAGAAAGCTTGTTCATAACACTTTCTTTTGTAGGGGGTCCGATATGGGCTTTGGGGCATTCAATGGCTTGGAAGATGGATGCAAACTTATATGCTATTTTTCACTCTTGGAAGCTGAAAACACATTTTGCAAAAGGTGAAAATAGAACTTATGACCTAATAGATGATGATGGAGTTATTGTGGGAGGACATCAGAACTTCTTGACGATTCTCAAATAAGTATGAGACCCCTATGTTTAGATGTGTAATTATGACATGTAGATTACATGTTCATGATGCATTTGACGAAATGTATGTCATATGATGGGTCAAGTTAAGTCCTTGTGTAGAATTTACCACTATAGATCACCTGATCATACAATATACTAAAGCAAAATACTTGATCTACTTCTACAAACAAACTTGCGGAAGCTTAATTAATTTTGAACAAGATCAATTAGAACACATATAACAAAGAATGAGAAATCAATCACACATGAACACAAAAGAATACTTTA
>APFE030522461.1:3622-17046 GCA_000404065.3 Pinus taeda | reverse complement strand
GACTTAACTCAGTTAACTGAGCTAACTAATTACAACTCAAAGTACAACTCATCCTGATCACTTTAATTAAGGGATAATTTCCTCAATCAAAGGGAAAACTGTTGCATGTCTTCACATAGACTTCATATTTGATTTTCTCCAACTAATTAACTCAAGATGAATTAATTAATTATTTTTCAAACAATTGCTAAGATCAAATTCGAATTTTAATTCTCACTTTTAGTTCATGGACTAACTAAAATTGGAATGTATCTCAAAATGCTATTTATAGCAATGCTATTTTTAACACTTCTATATTTAGCATTTCTTGTTGCTATTTTCAACACCTTGATCAAGTTTTGAATTAAAGGCTTTGCCTTTGTGTCATTGATAATTTCTTTTAGTTTCATCAAGTTCTGGGCATAGGTATGGATCCTAACCTTGAAAAAGTGGCTAAGATCTCGGGATCACTGGCACAAATATTAAAAATTTTGTCTACAATCATTGGTAAGAAGCCTTATGGGAGTGACTAGAGGATTACAATCTCTGTCTTTCCTTTTCATGGGAGTGAATGAGAGTCCAAATAATTAAAAAGTCAAGCTAATTCAAGGGTTGGTCACCTAGAGTGGTTGGTTAGCTCTTGAGGGTATTGTAGTCCTTGAGGGTGGTTAGTAAAGTTTTGGTTCGACGATTCCACTTCCTTAATTGTACCTGGGAGGTTGATTCATATCATAGTAAATGTTCATCACATATTTACCCCAATGAATTAGTGAACTTGGGTAAGTGTGGGAGGAGGTTGTTACAAACTACAATATTACTTTGTGGCTAACATGCATAACAGAGCACACGCAGCCCTTCACAAGCTGTGGAAAACATTGAACAACAAAGCTTATAATCTCTATGGTATGGAGACTTCACCTCCATTACAATATACAACCTGTGTATTCACACCGATACCACGCAGTTCTATGGAAGTCATTAAACAATCATTCACAATATTATCCACGAGACTTTAGCAACCTTTATGCTGCAAATATTCGAGTTATGCACACATAACATATAATGGAAATCACATACATGCACAATCAACTAATCATTTCATAACCAAACATAAGCACATAAATGTCTTGCCTTTCAAGAACATGATAGCAATAAAAAAGATTTATAATCCCTAACAACTATAAAAGCATTCAGAAGTCATCATTGTAGAACACACAAGAATACACATCCTCATTGACAATAATGATACACATCTTCTATCATAGGAATACATCATTAATGGAGCCTTCTAATGACATCATATTATGTGTATAAAGCCATGCTTTCCCTATATAAGGAGGGACCGATGACATCTTTCACATTCTCTTTGGCCTTTCTAACACTCCTCAACCTTTATTTCTTGATTTGTTTTCTAGGTGGTTGAGATGGGGCTATGTATGGTTTGGGAGGATTAGTTAGGCTATGAATCGGCTTAGTGGAATATTGGTAATGAGAGTTTTGTAATGGAATAGTTTGTACAAAACGAGTGATTTTTTTTTTGTCATTTAGAGGAGTTGGTTGTGTAGGTGGAGAATTGGGACCATATTTATGGTAGGGGGTGTCATAGGGTATAAGTGAGGAAATTAAGTGTGTTATTATTTAAAGACCTTGATGTCCTTCCATAGGGGATGGATTAATTGTTTTATTGGGGATGTGAAATGAAGTGAGAGGGATTGTACAGTGGGATGAGATGCTTGGTCATTTGGCTTTAGATTGTTTTCAAAGTATTTTTTGAGTGAAGAGTGACAATAATTGAGGAGGGATGATGTGTCTTACTTTTGAGTGTTATCTTCATGGATATTTGCTTTATAATGCCCTTTTGAACCATAGTTATACCATTTAACCTTCCTTCTTGGAGCACCAATCCCATATGTGTGTGCGCATGTGCAGCTGCAAGTTAGGATATAAATACATTATGGTAGGGTTAAATAAAATATATTACATAATTTATTTCTTATTTTTACCATATAATGGTGCTTTCATCACCTTCAAGCATCCTTTCTCTTTTTCCCTCTATGAACACTCCATTATCTTTGCTCCTGAATTATTGGATTTCATTGTAAATCTTCATTCATAATGACTTCATTTCATTTTTGGATTTTCCAAACCCTCCCTTTATGAATTTTGTTTTGATTTCCATGCAAATCATGCCTCAACAATGGAAATAAGGGCAAACAAGTTCTTTACTATATCTTAACTTACATTCTAGAATTTTAATTTTCCATTTCAATAGTTAATTTCCCTTTCATTTTTTTTAATAAATTGTCTCTTGTTCATCCTATGGTTTTTTCATGCACTAACGTGCAATATGTTTATAAGACATAATATCCATGAGTATTTTAACCATATAAAGTGCACTAAGATTTGAAAACTTTTAGTGTTCTTGCACCCCTTGGTGTGTTATTTTGGTGTGGCCCATCTATATAAGCACATTGTTTATTCAGGCTCTATATTAACTTCCTAATTTAGCTAGGGGTTATTCAATTAATGTATGTGGGCATATTCTTTGAATAAGGCCCACTAGATAATTTGTACTCATCAATGATCAAATCACAAGTAGTTAGGGTTTTTCTATTTAATATCTATTTTTAGACAATCAATAGGCTATATAATGTTTTGATCAAACATGTATGTAATTGGAGTTGCACTTAGCAAAATTTCACCCTACCTTAAGAGGCGAGCGAACATTTCTTTCTTTCCTACAATAACTAATAAAAGGGTATATTTTGAATTTTTCATCTTCTTTGCCTCTTGTATATGCTTTCATGCATTTATATTTCATGTATACCTAGTTTTTGATTCAATTATAAGGGTTAAGGATCATTACATGTGGTACCAAATCTCTTTCTTGAGTTAACATGCATATGTTTTTTTTGAAATTTTAAAGCTAGAAACACGTGTTGACATATTTAAATTACACAAAGATATATTGTTTAGTTTGTAAAGCTATTATTGAGGAAGAATACAAGTATAAAATGAAAGTCATGTCATGTGGTTGGGCACCTTTATAACCTCTTATAGTATCCGTTCGATTAGTATCACCTCAGACTGCAATTGTTTATGGAATTGCTTTGCATGTACTCTTAAGTATATCATAATTCAAATAGGTTCACCTAAATCCAACCTTACATAAACCTATGGTTATCATATTGCTATAATACGTTCTAACATCACTTGCGAAGTTCACTATTGTATACAAGGGAACCAGGTAGTATAGATAAAGTTAAGGTCTATCCTCCTTAGTTCATGTTGTGAAAGTTCTTGCCAAGTACTATTGTTGGAAACTCTTTGGTATATCATAGGCTTATATCAATTGACATTTATTTGTCCTTTGTACCCTAAAAAGCCTAGCCTTTGGAACAAACTAGTGAAGTTCCTACATCTTTGAGTGTAGAAGGAATTTTGCTAATGTAATTATATTTAGCAAGGAGAAATAATCTCACCAGTGTATTTTTTTTTAGTCCTATCAACACCATTGTGGGAGACCTATATTAAAAAAATGTTGCATCATGTTGATCATGTGGACATATCTCTCTGATGACCCTTTTTGTGTGGATTGGAAAATACATTTGTTCATGACATATCTCAAGAAATTCCTCTCAAGCCATTGGTCATATTAAGATAAGTTTGGGATAACAATTTGGCAGGGTCTTAAGTGTTCCCATGGACCATATTTTCAACATGAAATCCACAAATAAAAAGTCCAAGAATTGCATAAAAGACATTAGTAGCTTCATTCTAGGATTCCTTAGCTTGATTATTCAATCACATATTAAGTAATTCACCTCTCATAAAGATTAACTAACATGGTGATGATGCCAAGAACTTGATAAAATGGTTATGTAAATAAATGTGTATTAAGTTTCCAAAACAACACATGGAGCCACCCCTAGGAGAATCTTCAATAAGCATAGAGAAACACAACTACACATTATTTCCATATAATGATGATGATGATGATGATGATAATAATAATAATCATCATTTGTTTTTAAGGTCATGGCCAACCTAGATACCAAATTTGTGTATGAGAACACCTTGTTTGTGGGGAAAGGGACTCGACCTTTGTACAATGATTTTGACTTCTAAATTCTATTGAGGTGTACATACTCTACCGCCCTTTGGATTACAATTAGGCACATTCTTTCAAGATCACTATTTGTGGCAATATTATTGTAGATATTAATGTGTAGATACAATATTTCTCACGAAATTTTCTAAGTCATAAGAACTGAAGCTACTCTATTAATTTGTGGAAGTTAATTTACCATCTAAAAAAAGAATCATAGACATGAAAAAGGAAACATAACACATGCACAGATATTTATCTAGGAGAATGCAACTGCTCAAAACCCCTTACTATATATATTGCATTAATCAGAGAATATAGAAGAAATACAATGCTTGCTCAAGCTTGAGCACACCCTGCAAGTATATAGTCTATCCTTCTACTTGGCTGACTAAGCTAGCCAACACTTAGCCAATTTCAAGCCTTCTCGAGATCCTATTTCCTTGTGTTATTCCCTTGGGAAATTTCCCCTATTTTTCAAGAATTTCACAGTTTGGAATTCCATAATTAACTTAGGTACTTCTTTGATTGCATACACCACATGTACACATTGGAATATGCTACAACTGATAGTACACTACCTTGGAATTTCCATCTCAACTGGGTAACCCGAATTATCTGCATGAAACAATTATTTTGGGTTGATTGATCAGTTAAATAGTTGATCACTGAGTGTGGTTGAATTTCCACTTCCACAACTTGACCTCCACTACTTGTTCTGACAGTTAGAACTAGTTAAACTGACAATAACTAAAATTAACTGAAATACATTGCTACAAATTAGCAACCAATCATGTAGAAATGAACTCAAGCTTCCCCTACTCGAATTTACTGAGTTAACTGAGTGAAAAGTGCCATGTCACCTCAGTTAACTACCTCCAAGTATTTTGCTGAAATAGAAATTCAAATTTTAATCTAGTTTGAATAAGGCAAAGTCAAAATTAGATTTTCTTGCTGCATTTTCAACAATTATAAAAAAGTAGACTTGAAAAAATCTAATGGTTGCAATTCCTTAAGATGGGTTATCCAAATGGAACATTATTTCTCTCTCCATGGATTTTTGGTGACCTAATGAAACTTAGAGTGTGGGTTTTTCATTTGGATCCAGAATTAGCAATGTTGGTAATGTATAAAAATCCCATGGTAGCTACATTTTCAAGAACCATTTTTATGAGGATCGTCTATCCTCATTTTGAATGAGACACTTCTATTTTCGAGAAATTACATAATTATTCCAAATAGGAATGGTTATATACTTTATTCCAACCTTTTGCAAAACTAAAAGTACATGCAAAGGGTTTATATGATTCATTTTTTAAATAATGTTTCATCAATGGTGATGTAACAACCCTGGTGAAAAGTTCATGTTATAAAAATTAATAAAGGAAAAATAAAACGGTTAAGGGACACTTTTTCCAAGATGAATATTGGGCAAAGATATCCTAGTGGGCATCACTAGATGTGTATTTTGGCAAAGAAAAATTGGCAAAGTCTAAGGAAAAGGCATTAAAAGGAAAAAAGGTGTTTTTGACACATTTATTTATGAAAATAAAGGAGCATAGGAGAAAAGTAAGGTGAAAGGTCACATGTTGAATGTGAGAAGGAAATTGAAGGAAAATAATGGAAAATGAAGAAATTATAAGCCTCATTAATAAAAAGGATTCTAAGGATCAGTTGGTAATCTTTTTTCAGTTCAAGTTTGGAGCTCTCTCATTATTCTCTCTCTCTCTCTCACTCTTGGCCACTTAAAGTTTTCTTGGAGCACTCTAGATTTGGAACAAGGAAGGAAAAGAAAGCAAAGGAAAAGGAAGGAAAACAAGGATCAAGGAAGGAAAGTAGGAACAAGTAACTTCAACATGAATACTTGCAAGTAACATTTTGCATGTGTGATTTCCTAACTGGTTTGGACATGCATTGCTTTCCATGTTGGTGTAAAGTTCTCTTGTTGTCGGTGGCATAGTTTTTCTCGGTTATGACAGTGATTTTCAACCTAGCCTTTCCTTTTTCTGGATGCCATGGTATGTTGGTATGTTTATCTCTATTTTGAGCTTTGGTCTTTTGGATGAATTTCAGAATCTTGGGTGGAGGTGGTATCAAGTTTCATTCCCAGAGGAATAGGAATCCCTTGACCAGTTTTGGCGGGATAAACGGTAAGGCCTAAGGGAGAAGTTTCGATTTAGGGCCTAGTGATCCAAGATTGGATTGCGGTAAAGCCTAACAGACAAGGGGATCAAAAATTCCTCAAGGATAGTGATGGATTTCATATGGCATTCTAAGTTCGGTCCGGTTGTGATCCGAGCATCGGTTTTGGTCTGATCATGATTTTGTGAAGGTGGAGGTGGTATAATCTAGATTCCCTTAGCTTTTCTTGGATTTTTTTCTATGAGATCACACATTCATTCTTGGAATATGGTGCGAGGGTGACTGGATGAAACAGAGGTTTGGTTCAACCATGTCTATGGTTGGGTGGCACGTGGAAGTCCCAAACCTGATCGGATTTTCCTATGATTAATAAAAGCTAAGTTCTCTTACGTTTTCACTAATTTATATGTGGATTTAATGGCTGTCATATCTCTGATATTTATATGGTTTTATGCTGGTTATAATCATGGTCAAATGACTAGTTCATGTCATGGTTATTTCATCTATTTACTTGTAATTGTTAAATGAATGGATGAAAGACCCTATTGATGATATAATAGTTCAATGAGAAGGAGGCGATCCTTCTGATTATGTTTCATAAGTTATTTCATTCATTTGTGCTCTATATTGTATCCTAGACCTATAGATTTCATTGATGCCAAGTGTTTGATATAATTTCAGTCCCGATTGGGGATGCTTACGCCTAGTCCTAAGGTTGATTTTTGATTTATTGACATTCTAATAAGGTATTTGATGGATTCTGAAGGTTGTAGAAAGTTTTTGGAAGAGGCTAGGATTCTGGTTTAGAACAGTGGCTCAAATCTCGGGGTCACTGGCATAGGTCTGCTGAGAAAAGTTCGCAGTTGCTGGCACATAGGCCTATGAGAGCAACTTTGGGTTGCTGGATGCTGTCATGCCTGTAGCATGAGAGCGACGGAGGGTTAAAAGGATTAAATAATCAGTGGGAATCATAGGTAGGATTTATGAGTTTCTAACATGTCTCCTGAGGGTGTTGTTGTTGATGTGGATGAGTTTGTTTGATATGTTCCGTTGGTTCCATTTCCTTAAGGTCACCAAAAAAGTTGAATCCCTTATAGTAGCCTCTCTCGTCAAATGTTTACCCCGACTAGCAAGTTGCTTGGGTGGACCTGGGAGGAGGAAGTGTTATAGGTTGGTAGCATAGCGTGGTTGCACTCTCCTTAGGTGAAGGTGCTTGGTCATGCTTGCATGCCAGTTGCATGTGTGTCCCTTACACTTGCATTCTATGTGCCTGTTGCATTGCATCATGTTAATCATGGTTGTAGTATGGTTTTTATGAGGAACTTGATGTGATTTTGTGGGATGCATCGTCGGATGTATATGAATGGTTGCATATAGTTATATGTCACTTAAATGTTGATTATATGTTGCTTCACTATATCCTTGTATGCTAGGTGCATTCTTGAATGCTTTGATTACATGTATCAGTCTTGTAGGTTGATTACAAGAATTGATCACTTATGCTTGACTACATGCATTCATATGTATGTGTAGGTGATTAGGCATTGCTTAGGCATGTTGATAGTTTCATGTGGCAATGTGTGCAATGGAGTAATGGTTGTTGTCATGCATGAGGTCACAACATGCATTGTTGATATGGCCTTGCATTGATGACTGGACCTTAGCTAGAGTGATGTTTATGCATTGATACACTTATTTGATATATGTCTATACGTTGTTATGATTATTTTATACATGTATCACGCTGATTTGATGATCTTGTAGACAAGGTATCCTCCCCGAATTATGCTAAGTTATGTTGGTTTATTGTGATTTGGTTTAGCTGATGTTACATAGTAATTTGTCACTGCCTTCACCCCAGTCCTTCTATTGTGTCATGTGTCCAAGTTAAACATGCTCATATTGAACAAATGCTCTCTTATGTTGACAATTGACCCACTTTTCCTAAGTTTTCTACCTCATTGCGAGAATGGACTTAATATACGCAATGGACATCGGTCATAGATAGTCCAGCCACGCTTCCAGCACGGAAGTACATCTGTTTCCCGCGATGGTCGGATTTCATGCTGTTATGCTCTTAACTTGCAAGACAATACCAGAATACCAAATATGCGAAGAAATATACCAGAACATAGAATAGTGAGAAACAACAACAAGTATTTTATTATTTAGAAAACAATGTTCACTTGCCTCTTCAAGGGGGCAACCTCCAATAGAGCAGAGCTCGATTACAAAATAAGACACGATGCTCCTTGCAGGGAGTCTCTATCCTTTATATATGATTCGTACATGCAATACCATGGTTCTTATTAATACCATCTATCTAATACCATGGCCCATTTGCAACTAACTGTGGTCCCGTCATTAAATGCGGGTTAACCACATACAATTATTAATATGGACTTTATTGACTCTTTACTTAACTATACTTATAACTCGATCCTACTACATAAATAAGGGGGTTAGGGTGGGACCCTAACATGCCCTCCCCCATAAGAATAGTCTTGTCCTCAAGGCTGAAGCTGCGGAAATTGTTGAAGAATAGTGGTTGGTTCCTAGGTTGCATCTTCCAGAGACGTGTCTTTCCACTTGACGAGGACTTCCTTGATCATGCGGCCACGCAGGTGCCGTTCTCGTGTGTCCAGGACCTGTTTAGGTTGGAGCCAGATTGACCCTTCCTCATCTAGTTCAAGTAGACTGGTTTGAATTCTGCAATTGTTCCCAATCACTTTCTTGAGGCATGAGACATGGAAAACTAGATGGATTTTTACAGTTGGTGGCAAAGCTAGCTTGTAGGCCACTTCTCTAATGCGCTAAAGTACTTGATACGATCTGTAGAATTCTGGAGATAGTTTTTGACACCCCTTGTCTTTGAGTGATGTTTTCTTATATGGTTGCAGCCTCAAAAATACCTGGTCTCCTTCTTGAAATTGGCATTCTGATCGATGTTGATCTGCCTATTGCTTCATGCAGTTTTGAGCTTAATGAAGATTCTCTCTAAGATGGGCGAGCATGGTTGTGTGGTTCTGTAGGAGTTGATCCAATGGTTGTACCTTTGAGCACCCCTTGATATAAGAAGTAGGGGAAGGAGGGAGTTGACCATAAACTGCTTCATATGGAGTCATTTTGGTGGTGGCATGATAGTTGGTGTTATACCACCTGTTATCACTAAAAAAAAACAAAAATATTTTAAATTCGGAACATCAATTTGATTGAAGAGGTTAGTGTTAGTCCGAGTTTAGTTCTCTTTTAAAACAGGGCTTTCTTTAGTGACCACTATGCCCTGCTTCAACTCAGCAATGTTTGTGATATCGATCTCGTTAGGGTGGGAAATGTTTGCTTCAATTCCACGGCTTCCAATTACCTATGGCATTAAGTGCAACGATATTTATGCCTTCAATATCGGATATTATGTCATTGGCGCTGCGACAGCTGGAGTTGGATATTTAGTAGACTATTTGAGAGTTTACAGCTACAGATTTCTTTTCATGCAGTTCATAAAATGGTCTTTAATGGTTCTGAAAAGTCGTATTCTTCTATCATTATGGATCATCGTGATACCTGTTTCATCAGACTCTTGTTTCATCTTCTGGTGGTAGTCCCTTTGCAGGTTCCTGTGGATGAAAGTCCCGTGTTTCTTCTCTATCAGGATTGGGCTTTTGGGCTTATATTTCTCAAGATATGGACAAAATTGGTATTGCTGGGTCAAATGGGACCCCTTATAAATGACAGCTAGCGGATAAAGTTCAAGCGAGTCAAAGCACTTAGGTTTTATTGTTTACGTGGATTATGGGTGTTTCGCCAAATTTAGTCACCAATACTCGTAAAGCTTTTGACAGCGCTCTGTATGCCATATGTCTTTGCTTGTAGTTTGTTCCCTCTCTCACTTTGCGGGGTTCCTTTCATCTGAACGCCGAAACTCTGAGATCTTCTCCTCGTTGCGTTGCTTACCCTCCTCGCATGCTGAGAAATTCCTTGTGATCTACAGTTCCCTGGACGTGCTCTGAAGTGGTGCTGTTTGCAAAAAAATCAAAGTAATCCTCAAATGCTACAATTATGGGAACCCTGGTCTCCGAGGAAAATGATTTTGTTGTACCCAACGATCAATTCAGCCAACAGGCCTTGGTTTCTTCTCTCCAACGATATCTTGATATGTACAAAAGGTCTATCTAGAACCCAACTGGTTTTTGGGCTGATATTGCATCTCAGTTTTATTGAGAAGTGGAATGGGCGTAAAAGTTGACCTTGAAAATTTTAATGTGCGCAAGGGAAAAATAAATATTGAGTGGTCAAGGGTGGAATTACAAATATATGCTCCAATGTTATAGACAGATATGTTGAGGCTGAAAAAGGTAATAAGATTGCTGTTTATTGGGAAGGGAATGATCCTGATTCTGATGGATGCTTAACATATAATGAACTGCTCATGAAGGTTTGCCAGCTTTCGAACTATTTGAAGGATATTGGTGTCAAGAAAGGAGATGCAGTGGCAATTTATTTGCCTATGTTAGCAGAACTGCCGATAGCAATGTTTGCTTGTGCTCGTATCGGTGCTGTTCATTCGGTTGTATTTGCTGGATTTTTAGCAGAGAGTTGCAGTCTGGATGTGGCCATCATGGTCATACTCAAAGATCGCCCTTAAACGTTTCAGTTGGTGATACATTATTATTGATGAAGCGCATCTAATAAAGAATGAAATTCACTTCTTGCAAAGACTATGAGAATCTACAGCACCAACTACAAGCTTCTTATAACCGGCACGCCTCTTCAAAATAATTTTCACGAACTCTGGTTTCTTCTCAAATTCTTACTTCAAGAAATTTTTATGATCCTTGTGGGTGTAGGTCTAGCAGGCTCTGTTGTTCTGAAGAATGGTCAATTGTCTGATATTATTTCAGAAATTCAGTCAATGATAACATGATTGGATAAAGGAGGAGAATCATTAAATATTCAGTTCTGCTGAAACTTTTGATGACTGGTTCCAAATATCAGCTGACAATGACCAACAAGAAGTGGTTCAACAACTTCGTAAGGTTATTCGGCCATTTCTTCTACGGAGTCTGAAGTCAGATGTTGAAAAGGGTCTGCCTCCTAAAAAGGAAACCATATTTAAAGTTGGAATGTCACAAATGCAAAAGCAATTTTGCTAGGCATTGCTTCAAAAAGACTTGGAGGTTGTGAATGCTGGAGGAAAGTGTAAGTGTCTTTTGAATATATCCATGCAATTCGGGAAGTGCTGCAACCATCCATATCTCTTTCAGGGTGCTGAGCTAGGTCCACCATACGCCACTAGAGATCATCTAATCACTAATGCGAGCAAAATGGTTCTTTTCAATAAGTTGCTTCCAAAACTGAAGGGTCGTGATTCCAAAGTTCTTATTTTTTCACAGATGACAAGATTGTTAGACATTCTGGGGGATTATCGTATGTTCAATGGATATCGGTATTGTCAAATTGATGGGAATACTTCAACAGAGGCATCACCAGCGGAATTGCAACGCGATATTCTTGGTTCTAGACTGAACAAACCTATTGTAAGTAATTTTGAATTCATGCAGTTGAACATAGAACACGAAGATGCAGATTTGAGAAGAATTCAAAGGTCCACAGTTGCTACTTCCGTGTGCCTTCAAGATGCTATTCAAAAGCTCAAGTCTCAGATGCCACCTATTGAAATTGCCTCTGTTATTAGAACTCCGTTCACTATTCTAAGGAATGTCATGGATCATCTAAATGAAACCAAATCCAGTTGCTTGTGCAAGGCTAATCCTATGTTTCAATTATCCATTCCAAAATATCAAGTTGTTTTACAAAAGAAAAGTCGTTGTTCTTGTGTGTACTGGGGTATAATTGCTATCATGAAGGCTCACATAGTACACTCAGAACATGATGCAAACCTTTTTACATTAGACAAATAGTTGAATCAAGAAACTATTGCCTTGGATTGGACAAAGTCGAGGAGGCAGACATTAAGTGGGTTAAGGTATAAAGCTGATATGGATGAGCTCTTTCCTTCCCACCAAAATTACAGCATTAACAGGCTTGGAGGGAATCCTTTACATTCCGTGGTAGATGCCCATGCTTCTGCAGCAGCTACAACAATAAGACACCTTGAAAATTCACCTCCTTGTCATATTGCATAATTTGAAGATTCAACTAAACCAGCCGAAGAAATTACCTTGAAGAAATCCCACTTGAATTTTGGAAGGTCTTGAAACAGTTGGAAGAATGTTTTATCAGCAAACTGGTCAAATAGCAAAGTTTTGGGTTGAAACTGTGATTTTTGAAACAACTCAGTAGTTTCGTAGCGCGCTACGAAACTGCTGAAGCTAAACAAGTCCATTTTAAATCAACCAGTTTTGAATATCAGCAGGAATTTTTCCAAAGGTGAATGTCTACAAAGTATGCATGACATCATTTGAAGCTATTAAGACTCAACCAAGTCAAGACAGGTGGAAAAAGTATGGATTTTGGTCCAACTTTTAAAATTTTTGCCATAAAATGAACACCTTTACCACGGTTCAAAATATGTAAAGACAGCTTGAAAGAGTTTTTCTTTTGAATATAAAGGAGGTGGACAGCACATCAAAAACGTGGCCATCTGTCACATTTTGGAAAACTAAAGATCAAGGACCTGCTTCTGTGGATTCGAAAGTTATAAAGTCCGATGAGCAAGGGTAGTTTCCTATATTTCTGAACAGTGGAGAAGATACAGTGTTCAAGGGCAGCGTGGAACATTAAACACCCATCTCAGCCAAACTGAAAAGAGAACCAGATGTCAAAGAAAGAGATTAAGCCTTTATGCCTTTATGCATGTAATATGGAGTTAGAGTCATATTTGATTTAGATCTCTAAAAAACTCCAGTCAACACTTTGTTGTATTTATTAAGTAGTTAGAGTTTAAGAGTTGTTAGTAATAGAAGTAGTTTTCGAACTCCCCTCATGCTTGAGGAGGAATCTCGATCAGTTAGAATAAGAGCTCTATATATAGCTGAAACAGCAATGTAATCAGGGTTGGAAATTTTATAACAGAGTACTGTTTTGGCCTATGTAAAGACAGAGTTCAGTAATATAAGTTGGCTGCTTTTTCTTCTTAGGATTCATGAAGGATTTCCATGTTCAGAATGTGTGATTTTATTCTTTCCTTAATGTCTTTTACAGTTGCATAGATGTGTAATCACTCAGAATTCACTGA
>APFE030522459.1:2315-17232 GCA_000404065.3 Pinus taeda | reverse complement strand
GCGTGGAGGGGTGTACAAAACTTCCTGGGGTATACATTCGGCTGAAACAAATACCTCTGAACAATCATGCTCCACACACAACAAGGTGAAGTTTTAGTCTCGGATCGAGAGAAGTCCCTTGTTATAGCAGGAAGCAGAGGTCAATTGTGTTGAGTTCTATGGAGGACGAGTAGATGGCTTCTAGTATGGAAACATGCAAGGCTATTTGGCTTCGAAAATTCCTTGTTGGGATTTTTTTATGAAGAGCTAGATTTGATTTTCACTCACTGTGATATTCATAGTTGTATTGAAATCTTTGAGAATCTAATTTTCCATGAAAATTCGAAACGTATTGAGATCAAGTATCATCAAATAATGTGTGTAGAAGGGGATAGTAAAACTACAGTACATTCCCATGGACGAGCAGGTAGCAGACATCTTAACAAAGGCCTTGATAAAAGGAAAATTTGTATTTTCATAGATAATTTGGGTGTTGTGCAGAACACCTTCCTCACTAAGAGGGAGTGTTGAGATTGTAGCGTGGAAGGTGATTTTTCATGTACTTTATGCCATGACATGCAACGATTCACCTCAATTATCTCCTATAGAAGTTAATTATTGAATTTTCTAAGCCAAGACTTTAGACGACAATTTAATTTAATTATTGGATACCCTTTTACTAAAAAGGCAAAGTCAACCATAGATTAATTCATAGTCATTGATTTCATAGAGTGAAGATCTAATTTCAACCATTGAGATTAGGGATGTTACTTGAGACTAGGGTTTGATCTTTTTAATAAGAGGCTTGAGCTATAGGAGAGAGACAATTTTCATTGGCACAAGTTGGGATTTTGTGGAGTGTAGTATTTGGTAGTGAGAGTTAAAAAAGGCTACACCAAGCCAGCTAGAGCGAGCTCAGGGGAAGCAACATTACCAGAGAGGTGAAATTATCTTGGATTGAGTAGGCAAAGTTCTTCTCTTGGACCATGAGGTCTAACTTTCCTTTTGCATAGAATTTCTTTTGTTGGGCCGCGCATGTGTGTCGAACAAGGGTCGAGTGAGAGAGAAGAACGAGATCTTTTGTTGTGTATTTACTAGAGAAAATTCATGTAAGATTGTTATAAAAAATATTTCTCTTGAAGTTGAGTAAGAAACACAACGTTTGATGGTTTTCCCACACAAGGGTTTCTAGGTTATATCTATGTTATTCTTTGTTGCATGTGATTGCATGTGATTGGTTTCAAGTATTTTTGCTTCTACTATTTATTTGGTTAAAAACCTAGACTATATATTGTTACAAATCAAATTAAAAAGCATTGCTTATTTCAGATCTGTGATTATTTGCTGAGATGGAAAATTTTTAGCTGTGTTTAAAAAATTAACAAACATCATCAAAAATTTCAGTGCCATGCCTTGTGTTTATCTTCAACTTGTTGTTTTTATCTATGTTTTATTACAAGTCATAGTGCTATGGTGGCATATCCTTAAGTTTGGATTTTGTTTGACATTGATATTACTCTTCTAAAATTACGGTTGTACATGTGTGAACATTGTTGTTGTGAAGGTGGTTGATGCCAATAATCCCACATGCATAAAAATTGTGAGATTGTAATAGCCTATAAATAATTTCCCAAACCAAAAGTTTTACAAATCTAGAAGTTGGCTTTGCAATGCAATTCACATAGTTGATGTGATAATATCTTTCCTCATTACGGTACTACATGATAACTCGCTACATTGAGATGTTCCTATGCTAGAAATGTTCTTAGCATTAACACTCATCTTCTTCTCTTCTTCATTTGAATACCTTTAATATTACATGATAACTCGCTACATTGACATGTTCCTATGCTGGAATTTTTCTTAGCATTAACACTCATCTGCTTCTCTTCTTCACTTGAATACCTTTATTGATGGTGTAGCTTTGATGTATTTAAGTTGTGGCCTCCCATAGGATTTCATGCATTTCTAGCAATCAAACATGGAGTTTGACAAATAAATGACATTGCTTGCTTCACCTTACAATGTATACAATTCTTGTCCATTGGTTAAATCATCCCATTATAATAGTTGATCCATGTTAATGAAGATTACAAAACAAAAAACAAAAAAATTTCTCGCGTAGTTGTCTTCAACTAATAATATGAACAAAATTCATTATATATCAATTTACTAGTTTAACAATTACATGCTCCTTTACAAAGCAAAATAAAAAATACCCAACATTTTGTCCACACTACTCATTATTTTCACAATAACAGATATATTTTCAATACAAGCTTTTAAATAAATCCTTTGAAAGTACTTTACTTCATATCTGGGAATATATTATCTTTAATTAGTGTTACCTATTGAATAATATATATATATATATATAACATAACCTGCCTAGCCCATTTAACAAGTTATTTTCTTTACATCACTTAATTGTGGTGAATATAATTTTTAGTATGTTAAATTTCTTCACATCTTAAGATCGTAATGCATTTTTATTAGTTGGATGTATAATACTTAAAATTCAAAATTACTAAGAGTTTTTTATTAAATGAGGTTTCAAGTAAATGAGAATAAAAGGTTATCCTTTAGACTATAGGAAACAAATTGTACAATTTTTTCACTTAATATTATTATAAATGTTGGTGTAAACCATATTTAATTAGAAATAAAGGAAAACTATAATTAAACCAGAAATCATCCAATTATATAAATTTGATTTCGTGCCAACCCTGTCTCTCAGGTCTGTGACCATTCTACGCCATCTGTGTCAGGTAGGGTTGTCTATAACAGTGGTATCATTCGCACCTCTTAAGTTTTTCTTCTCTCATTTGCGCCTTGTGTGTTACTCCACCATAATGTTCCTGAGTCCCATCAAATTCACCATAAGTCCCGCGGCTTCAATATGAGTATGAATACCACAACAGTTACCATCAAATAGTTTCCTCCAATTTATTCATTTTGCAAGTGTTGTCGCCAAGATTCGTGTTCAAGTCTGCATGTAGGGTGTTGTAACTAACAGTCGAGCTTGTTGCACCCATGATAGAACCATCCCTCAGTTGTATGCAGGGTTTCAGTGGGAGTGGTAAATGAAGATTCCAAGTTGTTAGCGGTAGAAGCATTGTGGGCCCATAAGTGCTCTCCACACACATTGGATTATCATTTACCCGTTCATTTTTCTCTGGATGTTGTGACTTTTTGTTGTCTGCCATGTAGTTTCTCTGTCGTCGTTTCTCTATTTGGTTCCATTTATTTGTATTTTCAATGTTGTATTGATGATCTACTACAATCTCTATCCTTAACCACCTTTTCGGTACTCTCACATCACATTTTTCGCTGTGGAAAGGAAGCAATTAAGCAAGCCTTTTGTGGTATTATCCGAGGATCAATTTAAACATTAGTTTAATGAAGTCATAATTTTCTCTAGAAAACAATGGAAATCTTGATAGGGTTTTGAAAAAAATATCGCAGAAATTTTTGGAAATCTTGGTTCCAGCTGTCAAGTTTCAAAATTTTGGGTGCTTGAGGGGTTCTTGATGGTGTTGAATTTATTTTAACCATCAAAAACACAATTCAAACACTCCATGGATTTGATTTCTTGAAAAAAAATCCCCAGATTCCGCTGATAATTTCATCGTCCAGGTGAAATTGTGGCCTTGGTAGACAACGCCTCAATTTAATGGGTTTTTGGTTGGCTACATGTAAACCTGGACGATTTCCATTTCCATGATTGATTCATATGTCTTTTCTCAGTGGCCATTAATACCCCTAGAACGTGAATTTGGCTTTTGGCTCCAAAAGGTTTTTATGAACATGCACATACCTTTATTTTGGAGAGCTCTTGATAAAGGGATCTATCAAGGCATACCTTAGTGATGACATGATTAATTATGGTTGTTGCTTTCAAGGGTTTTGAAAGTTTTGATGATGATTTCTCCTACCCATGATGAAGATTGATTTTTTATTTTACAGTTTTTTATGTTTGTAAAGTTTGCTACTCGAATTGTTTATGTGCACTCATGCTAGTCTTGAAGGTTTAACAAGGAGTTTGCAAGTCAGTGGAACAAGAACCAAAAATGCATTCTCTCATCTCCATTGCAGGCATGGTGCTAATTGGTAAGTAGAACTACAGAGAATGGTCCAAAAATATTAAGCACACCCTCATTTTTAATGACTTCTGAATTCCATTTGTTAAGGAGAGGAGGATAGTGCACCTATCAAGCCTACATCAGATAAGGAGCTAGTGATTCGAAAAAACAAGGAAAACAAATCCTATGGCCTTATTGCCACATCTATCAATGAATAAATGAGTCATCATATTGTTTCTATTATAGATTCTTTTTTTTTGCTAAGTGGTGTCTGGTATACATCAATTTGTTACATCCATGCAAATGATGCCAAATTCAAATCTTTCGCTATTCAATGAACTATTGTCATGAATTCTCTTGAAAGATGAATAAATAACTCTCCATGATATATAATAATCCAAGATGAAATACTTAAAAAACCCTAATTTTGGAGGTCATCATGGATCTTCATTTCACAACTTGTGATGTCACATGTTGCAAAGTAAACATAGAGCGATGTCATCACAATTTGACTATGTTAAAGGCACAATGGTCTTCTCACAGAGGTAAAAAATAAAAAGTAAAAGAAGATTCTTATTTTAGAAGCCTCAAGATTGGTATCTATTCTGAAGTGGTGGAGATTGGGCTCAAGCTCCCTTTATCCTGAACCTCCTTCCTACCATTGTGGATCCATCCCATTCATTGTGGATCTACTTCCTCCCTTTTCGAATCTCTCAACTTCCACTCTTTTCCTATAAGTACAATCGACTCAAAGAGAACTGGGTTGTTATTTTCACTTTTGAACTATACTTACATGTTGTCTAAGTATCCATTGGAGACTTTTTTTTTGCAAGGGTTTGGATACAAATAATTCTCCTTTTCTTAATTATTAATACAAATATATATTTCTTTCCCATATACATTTGTCATGATGTTTATTGTAAGATTCCTTGATCACTTACATAGTTTATGGTTGAGTCATCGATGTGTTATATGCTTTGATCACTAGTTGGTTTTTGTCTTTACAGGTCTCTTCTTGGAGCATAAAGAGAGAAAATTTGAAAGCTACAAAGGACACTATCGAGGGTCACCATCAAGAATTTCGGAAAAAGTATGAGCTATGCATCCCATTTACATCTATGATTTAATGATAAATTAGTGAATGCTTTCATATGTTTGTTTGTTTGTTTCTAGACTTGTTTCTGAGACTAGGGAGATTTGTCTTGTCAGTAGGATAAGATTTGTCCACCAAAATGTGTGAGCCCTATGATGACTAAACACTTGACATTTGGCTTGAGAAACTGTGACCCAAGGGCATCTAAGCTATCAAAATTACCCAGGGATGGCATCCGGCCTGGGCCACTCCATCCCTTAACATGGTTGGATTTTTTCCCACAAAGTTTCAAACTGGTGACCTTCACATCACAAAGTGCCTTAATAGTACACCCCGTCACCGTCTATTCTACACCTCGTGGGTTGTTTCCATTGCATATCCTTATGGTGCATTAAAGAAATTAAAAGATTTTTATGACTCAAAATTGGTGCTCATACAACTAGTGGTCAAACTCCTCAGCCTTGAGTTGAAAGATGATGATCCCTTGGCTCTAGCTTTTGAAATCAGAGCCATCATGTATATGACATAGATGCCACTAGAGTGAAGATAGAAATTCCTCTTGCAACCTTTATCAAGGCCCTCTTCTCTACATCCTCTTGCTATCTTGAATCTTTGCAAGCTAACAACCAACTCAAGACCATTGCATTTGACCCTCTAGTGGAGAAAATTGCAGAATGAGAGAAATATTTCTAGAGGGGGAAGACAACAACTCATCCCCCTGAAGACAATGTGTGCCTTACTAAGAAAGGGAATAATTAGTCACATGATTCTCATAGAGGAAGTGATAATAAAAGAGGATGTGGAAGAAAGAATTTCAAAGGCAAGGGGGAAGGGGGGGTAAACACCATCAAGGAGAGAGATCTTATATTCATTGCATTTGTTGCAGCAATGACGAACATGATGCATCAAAAAACAAATCCCCTAGGAGAAGATCAAATACAAACAAAATTAGAAAGAATATAGAGGTAAAATATCAAATCTAGTAAAAGGTGAAGCACCTAAATCTGCACATTATATTGTTTCCCATCATAATGTTGAAGTAAGTGAAGATTTGTTTCACACTTCATTTGCTTCTTAGAGAGATGCATTGTTGGTTGACATAGTTGCAAATTTCAACATGACTTTCCGAGGAGACTTAATTGAATATTTTAGTGATAATGTAGATGGAATAGTGTACTTTGTAGATAAATCAAGTCTCAAACTCTCAAGACTTGGCACAATTAGGCCTACACCGCCTGGATTTCTTGTTTTTCTTTTGCATGATGTAATCTATCTTCTAGAGCTATGAAAAAATATGGTATCCCTTGTGCACATCCCCTAACAAGGCCACTCTATTCATATCTTCAATGGTAAAGTAGAACTAAGGAAGAAATGTGACAACATGGTTGTCATGACTAGAGTGAAGGATGAAGACTACTGAAGTTGAAAGTGACAATGACGACATGATTGGAAACTTTGAAACGGGAACCCATACTGTTACCCGTTTTGTAGAGATAGCAAAAAGGTGACCCGATTTTGAAAAAGGGTGATGCAGAACACACATGTTTTTTAGAGCTTAGTTTTTGACACTATAAATTTTTTTATGTACATTGCGTTTTATAATGGTAGTGTTTTTTATGTTGATTTAAAAACGTGGTAATTCTACACCAGGCCCTTTTTTTAAAGGTTTCTTTTTTATTTTCTAATGTATGAAATGTAAATAATTTTTTTCTAAATTTAATCATTTTTGAAGTGGTATTTTTCTTCATATTTTCTTGTTTTTATTTTAATTTTATTTTTTTGTAGTGAGGTTTTTATTGTTTCGCATATTTAAAGAAGAATGTTGATATTTTGAATTTTCAATATTCTACATATTTATACATCGTTAATTCATTTTTCAATCCACAAGAAATAATTGTTTCTAAAAAACAATATTTTTTAACAATGGACATAAAAATAGTCATTTTTAACATAAATATAATTAAAAAACTACACGTTTTAATAATTTTTTGCTACAATTGACATGCGAAAATCACAATTTTTATACGAAAATTTTAACTAAAAATAGTTAAATAATAGTTTTTTTTATGAATTTCATGTCAAAAAAATAATAATAATCGTTTTTTTTCAAAAAATAATGATTAACTTAAAAATTATTGTGAAAATCACATATTACAAAAACACATAACAACCTTAATTGAGTGTATATTCTTCTCATAAAATGTCAAAGTCAAAACATTGCAAGTATAACTACTTAATAGTTACAAAAAATGAGCTTGATTTCCAAGCAAACTTAAATTTAATCAACAATGTCACGTAATCCAAACTCTTCGTCCTCTAAAGTTTCATCATTGTCTTCTTCCACAATATTTTCTGCTTCTTTGCTTATTTTCGTCTTCTAATGGATCTTTGATGTCTGCAAATCTCCCAATGTATCTCTTTCCAAACATCCCATGTAATGATGGTTGAGATTCCTTTGCCTTTTTTGCCACACGTGATTCACTAAAGTCCCCTTTCTTCAACCCAATTTCTTGCATTGCATCTGGAAGAAACTGAAGAGAATTAATTCTTTGCTAAATAAAGTTGCACTGTAATGGACCTTTTTCAATTGCAATGCAATTTCTTCCTTTTTGAAGGCAGCATGCTAGTGTTGTACCTAATTATCAAGCACAAAAGAAATAATGAAGTAAATTAGTACAATGACATATTAATTAAAAAAATAACATATTGAAATTCAATTCTATATAATAAAACTTATCTAAGCTAGAAAATAAATCCTAAACCCAATCTCCTTCATTTGAACTTATGTCTATAAGATAGTTAATCAATAATTGTGGTTTTTGATAAATGTTAACTATCTCTCCTTTTGCTTCTTTGTCTTCATATGTTAGTTTTCTCACAACAGCATCATAAGTCAGTATTTGGCTATGATTCTTTCCGTCTACCCGATTAAAAATCATAGACATATAGCTATCATCTTTTTCCCAACTATCAATATGAATGAACTCACAATCATTTATAAACACTTGATCGTCACAGTTAAGAAGATTTGACTTTTGCCTATAACATGAAATAGTAAAAGTTCAATCAACTTGTACATAATTGAATTTTTCAACATTAATCAAATATACATTTTAAATGTCTTACCATGTAAGCTGCATCCTTGAATTTGTTTTCTCTTTGAAGCTTGACAATATCATTTCCAATTGTGTGTCTGAATGAAATGTCACAAATCTCCATAATGGTGATGATGTGACTTCTACAAATCCCACAGCCACTTTACTAAGATCTTGATAAGTATAAGGGTCACTATCATAGTCAATGTTTGGAATATTGAAACCATGGGGAATATCTGCAATAACTAGGGCATACTCCCTTTTAAGTATGAATTTAGAAATTTATTCAGAATCACCTTGTATTACTTGATATTGAACAGTGTCTAGCCCATTCCAAATGAAATGAGTAAGAGTTGGATCAAGTTCAACATTCTTAACACATTGCTTCCTCAGTCTTTCGATCTTTATTTTTTCAATAAAGGTTCTGAAGCTAGTTGGCACTCCATTATCATCCTTCTTTATCTTTTATAAAATAAACAAATATATGTGTAAGTTATAAATTAAAAATAGTATACAGACGAATAAAAATGAATGTGTAAATCAAGATACCTTTTTAAATGCAAGATAAAAAGCTTTTAATGTTGATGTCGAACTTGAATATGGATAGTTGCGTACAACATCATCCCAACTATCTTCATTCAACAATCTAATCATTTGTTCTTGATTTTTCATGTAAAGTTTGTGACTGCATAGATAAAGTAACAAAAAGTCAATATAATAATATGTATAAAAAATACTATCAAGAACAACATGTTTTATTTAAAAGAAAATTATAATCTAGAAATAAATAAAAATAATTCAACAAACTTACTTTTGAAATTCCTCAAACATTTCTTCCAATGACAATTCCCCTGACTTCACACGAGATAATATTGTTTTGACAATTTTTTCATCTTTCACTCCTTGCATTGCTCTCTAAGGTGTGATAGAAATATCTTCTAGAAGCTGCTTCAATTCAGGACCTGATTTACTGTCGCCACATATCAATGGCTTAGATTTTTTGACATTCTGGTTTTTAATGCCAATGTTTTCCCACATGCTAAAAATCTCATCAATCAACTTCCAAACATCTCCAATTCTAAATGCCAATCGGAAAATTTTATCAACACCTCTGAATATATCACTAGGAACGTTGCGTTTTCTACCTTTTATATTGGGTTTCTCTTCAATTTGATAGCCTATTTCCATACAACATTCCCTTTAGAAATCTGCAGTAACATTTATCCTATCCCCACCACATTTTTCTTGAAATTCACTATGAATAAATCTAACCCTTTGGATCAAATTCATAGACATCCTATACTCATTATCTAAATTATGATCCCATGCCACTAACTTTGCTTCTATATCCGACAAACTAGCATAAATGATACATTTCATTGTTCCAAAACGTGGTTTATTGGGATATTCCTCCATCAATTGTCTTTGAGCTTCTACAGAATGGTTCCCTCCGAGCACATAATAATTGTATTCAAAACATTTTGACTTATCAAATGCTTCTTTGTTGGCAACTTGAACTGGATCAACAAGGAGCACATAATTAACCACATGAGCATATGGATTGTATCTCATCAATGTCTTCAAGTTGTGAACATGCAGATGGTGTGGCTTTCTAACTTGATATTGACATTGTCCTTCACTTGCCTTATAGGTTTGTCTGACATTAAACTGAAATGTATGACCACCATCAATTAATTTTTTCTTTGTCAAATTCTGTCAAATGGAATTTTGTTTTGTTTTAATAATGCCATCCTCTAATTCAGCTCCTGGTGTAACGATTTCTCTGCTTTATTTTGAAGTTTCACTAGGTTCTTGACTACTGGTAGTGACTATTTCAAGATCTTCAACTTTACTTTTCTTCGTCATAACATTCTGTTGTGCCCTACAACAACCCCCATTTCATATCATTATTATTCCAAAACCATAATATGAAATGGGTCCCTTTTTAATTTTTGTTTTTAATTGGTATCAATTTAAGTTCTATTCCAAAAGGCCTCTCCAATAAACCAATCAAAAAACCTTAACGAAAAACGATTTATCTTTTTTCATTGCGATAAAGTGATCGCAAGATCGCATATCACAATGACAAAGGGAACACAACTTGAGGACATTTTGATTTGCTCCGATGCGAAATCGCTATCGGGTATCGGTGAAACATAAAGTAACACAATTAAGGACCCCTTGCTCTGATGCGATGAGATATCGGCAATCGGTGATAATGGTTAAACGCAAATAAGTTCCCTCTTGCCCCGATGCGATGCAATATCGCTACCGGCGATCGGCAATTCACCATGCACACATTCTTAAGCGCCCCACTCGCTACTCCCGACGCGATGCGATATCGCTATCGGCGATCGGGGATTCCAAATGGAACCAAAACAATGACTTATGATTTTCCTGACGCCCGATTGCAAAAAGAGCAAAAGCACAGTTTTCAAAGTAAAATCATAAAGGCAATTTAATACGATTTATTCCTAATTAAGGCACTATCTTTCGAAAAGTCGCTCATCCGCGTTCAACCGCCAAATCACCCAAGGCATGCTTCAAATAAATCATTCGGCCATTAACTGAAGCGACTGGTATTAATGAGATTGACAGGCCTTAACGACCATTTAATGAAACAACAAGCTTGCGATCTATTCACAGATTTGATCCGAACCCGTCTTAAGTCAATCGATTACCATGAATTTATCAAGATATATATATCTCAGTCTATTCGATTCATGTTATTGTTTCCTCTATTACGCCTATCTTTCTCTCTATGCAGAATTCTTCCGCAGAGACAGATTTGAGTGGAATGGGAAAGAAGTCCAAAAAGACTACAATGCCTTCCGCTTCACCGGCCGCAGGGCAATCCGTCACTGATCCAGGCAGTAAAAAGAAAGGGCTTATATCGGATACTACGTGCTTGGGACTTACCAGAGCCACTTGGCAAGGAACATATAACTTGATTGAAGCCGAAGAGCCGAGGGTGACGGGAATACAAGTCTCATGAGACAGCACTAGCAAATCTGAGGCTAATCTAAAAGACTTGGCCAATTCCTTTCTTCACAGAATAGCGGCCTGGGAGCAAATTCTCCCATATACGGATGTGGTAAGATGGGCGATTCAAGAGATCCCAATTACCGATAGAACGTTCAGCACTCTAGATGGGAGGATTTTCGGTTCTTTTCGAGCCAAAGATCTAAGGCAAATGTATCATTTGCCAGCAGCAAGAGGAAGTGGATAACCAGAGGCAGGAAGAAACCCAGGCAAATGTGCAGCGACAGGAAGAAACCCAGGCGAAAACTCATGAAGAGAGCAGTTCGAAAGTTAATGATGATACACAAATTGATCCGAATTTTCTCCAGCAATGGTAGAAATTCAACTCAATCATCGGCAACCTAGAATGCTCTAAAGATGATGAGGTTTCTAAAGAGGGCGACACACAGGAAGCAACATCAAAACAGGTTTCGGGCGAAACCAACGACCCACCCAAATCAAAGGAAACAGAAATAATTCCTAAGGATCCATCGGGCGAAATCATTTTGCAAATAGAAGAGATTTCCTCCCTTGGGATGTATTTCTACAGCCCAAAGCATAAAGCTGTTTGTAAAGCGACAAAGGAAGGAGAAGAAGTGCTGATCACCTTCTTATTCCCTGAATTAACAGTAACGGGCAATGTTGTGTGGAAGGAAGAATTTGATCCCTCCGATGACTTAACAAAGCTATCACAATACGCTGGAGCGTATTCGGCGGCAACCATAGATAAAGCATTGGAGGTGAGCAGTCTATTAAAGGCGAAAGATCAAGACATCTTTTCGCTACAGGCTCAATTATCGGAAGCGCAGCAGAAGGCAGAGCAAGCAGAGCAGGAATTGCTAGTACAGCAGCAAAATAATTATCAGCTGACTAAGCAATTGCAAGAGGAGAAACAGAGGATTGATGAGAGCGCAATCCAAAAGCAAAAGGAGATATCGACAGCATTGGTGCAATTAAAAATATCAACTGAGGGAATGATAAAATCTAAAGATGAGCAAATCGCTCAATTATCGACTCAAATTGAGCAAATGAAAAAGCTCCCTCAGGTAGATGAGTTTAAAGCAGAGGCGCTTCAATTAAATAAAGCATTGTTAAATCAAGTTAAGCTCCTATGTCAGTAAATTACCCAGGCAGAGCCATTGTGCGACTTAGTAGCATCCATAAGCGAAAAGGTAGAAAAGGCAATGACAGATTTGGATCAGGCCGAAGAAACGCTGACAAATTTTCTGGAATGGCAAGATTCTGTTCAGGGCCAGGCAACTAACCTACCAAGAATTTTGGAATCACACAAGGAAATATTATTCACAGAATGGAAATCACAGTTAATGAACGCAGAAAGAGCGATTTTTAGATGCAAGGCAACCACTGGTAATTTGGTTGAATTAGTAAATAATACTCTTTATTTGTCTAACATGATTTCCCAATGTACTCCAGGCCAATTAACAGAAACAAAGATGTTGGATCGCGGGGATCAACAGTTTAACATGGGATGCCTATTGGTTCTTCTTAGTGAAGCCGCACAGCCAAAGAGCCGCCTTAAAATGCCTCACAGATGCTATCGGGTATATCATACCCGATATTCAAGATGCCACCTTTGCTGCCCAACTCAGCTTGCACCTCAACAGACCGCCAGAAGTGGAGCCAATGCTTGCGATAAGCCAGCTCAGGTTTAAAGGCAAGCAGCCCGAGTCATGATTCACATCGCCCACTGCCAGATCGCCCCCAAGGAGATAGATAGCATTTATTGATGCCAATTTAGTAGGATTTTGTTTCATAGATTTTTTTTAGCTTAGAAGTATTTATACACCCTTTCATGCATTTAGAAAGGGTCGTAAAGTTTTGTATATGACTTAAACCCTGAAGTTGCACTACTATGCTTCAGGGATATCCTTTTATGAAACTGGACCAATTATTCTGATTTTAATGAGGAAGGTTTTTATACAAATGTGCACTACTGTCTTTGTTTAAAAGCATTTCTGCGTTGAAGGAAGGATTTTGAATAGCGATTGATATTTGGGATTGATTAGCAGCTCACATGGTACTATTATCTGCGTCTGTACTCATTCCTGTCATATGAATTGTTATTTAATCGCTCTTGCTATTGTCGCTTATATATATATGTGTTTTAACAGCATCCTTTATGCATCCCGCTATTGGATGTTTATAACATGCTTTTCTTTCAATCGTATATATATATCGATGATATAAATAGTGAATGCAGTAATTTGTGTTCATCGCTTCGTTTTGACTATTCATATGAAGTAATCTTTAAATGATTGAATATCTCTGTTTATTTCACAGAGTCATCTATATGCCTGTTAGATAGATAAGGATTATTAAACGCTGCATTCCAAATGAATAAGTTGTTCCTGGGATTAGTATTATTTTTCCTATTTTTGTCCATAGAATAAGCTAGTCGCCTATCATTAAAGCAAACTATTCATCACTCATCCATCCCTTTTATTCATTATCGGGAAACTGGTCCCGTTATATCCAGTCGGAGTCACCATCCCAAACGGAAAAGGAGCTGTACTAAGGTCCGGACCGGGTGGTTATCCCCCAATGTTGTTGCAGCGATTTTCAAGGCATCAACATTTATGGCGCTAGAAGGAGGGCCATCCGCTATGAATGGCGAGTAAGCCAATACCTACAAACCATTCAAAGAGTAATTCACCCTCCACCTCTCCTCGGACATCTCGTTCGCATTCTGAATCACCAGTATCCAGATGAGACGAAGAGCAATCAACCACTACTGCTCAATTACATCATACTTCAGAACACTTAAGTCTGGAGTCCCCTGAAGTTCAATCCATCATCCAGAAACTTCAAGGCTTCTCAATTTCGCCTCCTAGATCTGAAGCATCACAAGGCAGTCAGACTTCGCAATTTCGCTTACCCCCTCACCTTACCAGACTCCAAAGCAAAAAGCTAGGTATTGAACCACTTGAGTTCCCTTTACCCGAAAGAAAAAGGATTAAAAAGACCGCTGAAGGTTCTGGTAGCGAAACCTTTTCTCCATCATCTTCCATTTCATCATCACCTGTGCGAAGTCAAACACCCACTTCACCACTACATATTGTTGTTCACCAAGGGGCTTCATCTCAAACATCACATTCTTTTCAGTCTGTACTTCCACCTCCCCCTCAAGCACCTGGAACACCACAGGCAATCGCTGGTACTCCTAAAATGGCTCAAATACCATGGAGAAGTCCTGGTGCAGTCACCAAGCCTGCGCCTTTACATCCGTTACCCAATTACCCCGAAAAATGGCTACCCAAGTTCAATCCAGATGCTGGAACCTCGGCAAAAGAACACATAAACAATTTTATGTTGTCAGTCAATCTAAAGGGAGTCACTGAAGAAGATGTGGTAGTTAGATTGTTTCCCTATACACTACAAGGATCTGCAGGGTCTTGGTATTTTTCCTTGCCCTCTGGATCCATCACAAGTTGGAATATCTTCCAGGAACAATTTATCACCAAATACGGCGATGATAGATCCTTGGCTACACTCGTCCATGACCTTTCCAATTTAAGGATCGAGTCAAGAGAACCCATTAAGGAGTTCAACTCCCGATTCAACAAACTCTTGAACAAAATCCCCACCAATGATAAGCCAAGCGAACAAGTTAGAAGCGAGTGGTATAT
>APFE030522458.1:0-13968 GCA_000404065.3 Pinus taeda | reverse complement strand
GAGATAGAGATAGATAGATATGAAAAGTGAGTGTGTATGTTTTGGGGGTGCGATAGAGAAACAAAAATGAGAGATAGCCGAAGATAGAGATATAGTTGGAAGGGGGTGAGAGGGAAGAAGAGATATGTAGAAGGAGGGAGGGTGGTAGAGAGATGAATATGTAGATAGAGAGAGTGAGTATATTTGGGGATGTGAGATAGAGAGATAAATGAGAGATGGAGGGAGATATAGATGTAGATGGTGGGGGGAGAGAGAGGGAAAAAGAGAGAGACATAGATAGGGAGGGATAGGGGGAGAGAGAGAGATGAGGGCTAGAGGGAGTTGGGGAGAGAGGGAGGGAGAGAGAGGGAATTGGAAAGAGACAGAGAAACAAATATAGATATTATGCAGTATTATATAACCAACTTGGATCCATCTTAACGGTGGATCTATCAAGTGCCGAGAAGGATCAAAGGATCAAATCTCTGGAGGTGCAAGCCTTTCCTCAAGTTTTTTGCTCAAAAAAGAGATTTGTACCTCGATAGATTTAATCCCTCTTGGCACATGATAGATCCGGGGCTAAGACGGATCAATGTCGGTTTTAACCTAAATTTATAAAAATAATATTTAACATCAACTTTTTATATGAAGAGAGATATCATTATTACAATTCCTTTTATATTTATGAAAAAACAAATATAAAATAAAATGTTTAAAATATATTTTAAAATTTACTAATTATAAATGTAATTGTCATTTTAAAAATAATTGTAAATCTTATTTTGAAATTAAGATTTCCATTATTTAATTTCAATTATTTTTATAGAATATTCTAAGCATTCTCTAATAGTGTACACAAATGAAAAAAATTGATTTTTTCCAAATATTTCTAATTTTTTTTTATATGTTATTTCCCAAAATATTTATTTTTATTTTTTTTTTGTCATTTTAATTAAATTGATTCAATTAAAAATAATTATATTTAAAATAAATTATATTTTTTTAAACGTATGATATTGATTAGCTAAATATTCTATATGTAGCCCATAGTTATGTGGAGTTATATGGCTCCACTTGGTTCAATCTTAGAAAAA
The DNA here is from genome assembly GCA_000404065.3 of Pinus taeda. Taxonomy (NCBI): domain Eukaryota; kingdom Viridiplantae; phylum Streptophyta; class Pinopsida; order Pinales; family Pinaceae; genus Pinus; species Pinus taeda. The sequence continues at coordinate 12,895 of APFE030522458.1, read as the reverse complement.
ACTATGTACTCCTCATTTCTGCAAATAAAACTTTTAGAAGAACATAATACCAATATCCATTCCGTTTAGATAGTGTTATACGCCTCAGAATGGGTGAGAAATCGGAGCTTTCCATTTTGATGTTGAAACCGGAAGTGGAAAAGATCTGGCCAATTATTTAGACGACGTTGATTGCTAATAATGTTTTGTATTTGGAATCGTTGTTCACCACTCTCTGGAATGTTGCAATGACCAAAATATTCTCCAGTCTTTGTGCTAGTTACTTAGAATTCTAGTCACCAAAAGGTTAAGGAACCTATATTCACGGAATTAATGGTTAAGGTTTTTCTTAAGAGGTATGAGTAAATTTCAATCTTTATCTTTAGTTTGAATAGCTGGGTAATTCCAGTCACCAAAAGGTTAAGCAGCCTATATTCACGGAATTAATGGTTAAGGTTTTTTTTTTTTAATAGGTATGAGTAAATTTCAATTTTTATTTTTAGTTTGAATAGCCGGTTAGTTTTATGTTTCTAGGGTAGTTGTTAGTCAAATTAATTAGTTTTTATTGAAGTGAGTGTGACAATTATTTCAACATTCTTTCTAGAAGAATGAAATTTAGGTCAAGGTTTTGATATCGTATTGAGTTTTATTATTATACCAAAACTCACATGTTTTAATAAACTTCCAAAACCTTACCATTATCTTGAATAATAGATTAGTTTTAATTCTTACAATACTTAAAGAGCTATATTTCAAAAAGCCAAATCCATGAGTTAATATTTATTTTTATCATACTTAAAATTATATGAAAATAGTAATTAACATCAATTTTATATATAAAAAGAGATATCACAATTACAATTTCTCTATATATTTATGAAAAAATAAAAAACATGAACACAAGGAAAAAGGTTTAGACAAGATATATATGTTAGATCTAAGACTTTTGTGATCCATATTGTAGGTAGAAGTCTTTCAGATTAATCACATCATTAGGATTTGGTCGACTTTTCAAACCAACTAACATGGTTCGTCCCGACAAGGTGAGAAATCAATCGATCTAAAGGAATAAATAGCATGGATGCATCATTGCCCAGAATTAGCCATTGAAAATGAGATGTTGGTAAAATATTATTTTAAGAAAAAGTGGTAAGGGATTATCTGTTTAATAATTCAAAACTTAGTTAAAAACTAGTTATTATGTGATAATTAATTATTTAATTTTGGTATTATAAAATAATAATTTAATGTTCTCAATTTATATGGTAATAGTTTAATTTATAATTATAATTTGACTGATTAAATAAAAATAAATTCGCATTTGGAAAAACTAGCATTAGAATATCTGAATGAATATATAATATATTATATATTATATATTAAATATATAAATATAATATAAATTTTTCAATATATTTTAGTGATAATTTATTAATATTATCAATTTCTCTAAAAGAATAATTTATTAATGTGTTCCATTTAATATGATTATTCCTAATTAAAGGATAACTTGTCCTTAAATAAGAGGAAAGTATAGATAACTATAAAGGTTAATTGAGATATTAATAGCTAAGTATATTATCAAGCGCAAAATGAAATTAAGCTAAAAAAAAATTGGATATTAAAAAGATATATAATAAACTGATCATATTAGGCAAATGAAGATAGAGAGAATTAAACATAAAAAAAGGGGATAAGACTAGAAGAGGAAAGAAAAAATTAGGGGGAGATGGAGGGAGAAAGGAGAAGAAAGAAAGAGGAGTCATGATGAGAGCACTCGAATCCAACCTTTACTTAATTTCCGCCCATCATCCCTATTAAGGTTACTAGCATGCCTTTCGATTTCAATCACTTCCCTAAGTTTCCAGTGGTGGAAATGATCAATGTAGAAGTGGTGTTTCGATTTCTTTGCATGTTCGACAAGGGCTGATATGAGGGAACAATTGTGTCTATTGTTAGCAGCATGTTCATTAATCCTCTGTTTAATAGACCTACCTGTTTCTCCAATATAGGGGATACCACAAGAGCAAGGAACAAGGTAGAGTCCTTTCGTGTCTTTGGGATCAATAGGGTCCTTAACATATCGAAGATAGTTCTTAATGGTATTGAGAGGTTTGAATGAAGCAGAGACATTAATCTTCCTAAGAATATGGGCAATCCTATCCGCGGTTCCTTGGATATATGGGAGATGAACCTTAGAGATAGGATCAACATGAGTGGGTTTAACTCTAGGTGCTTTGCTAGCGCCGTGAAAGGCCTTGAGGCTTAGAGATTTGTTATACCCATTATTTTTAAAAACTTCAAGAAGATGAGATTTCTCCTATTCAAGGTGGTTATCATTAGAGATTCTTAGAGCACGGGTGGCAAGAGTGCTGAGAACCCTAAATTTCTGAGTCGAGAAATGATGGGAGCTCACATGAAGATACTATTTAGTGTGAGTCTTTTTCCTAAAGACTTGGTGACAAATAGAGCCATCTTCTCTCCTAGAAAGGAGAATGTCAAGAAAGGGAAGGCAACCATTCTCCTCAACTTCCATCATGAAATTGATGGAGTCTGATTGAGAATTAAGGTGGTTAAGAAACAGATCTAGTTTCTAATGACCATAAGCCCAGATGACATAGGTATCATCAACAAACATTTTCCACTTTTTAGGGTGAAATTGAGCAGTGGCTAAGGCCTTGGTCTCAAAATATTCCATAAACAAGTTAGCGACGATGGATGAAAAGGGGAATCTCATGGAAACACCGCAAGTTTGCTCATAAAATTCACCTTGGAAACTGAAGAAAGTCAAAGTGAGGCAAAAACCAACTAACTTGGCGGTGCCTTTGTCGGAGATGTGATTTATGATGTCAATGGCTTCTTGGATGGGAATTTTGTGAATAAGGATATGACATAAAAAATAACTAGCAAATCTCCCTGTTCCAATTAGACATCTCTCTACTCTTGAACAAAGGAGGAAGAGTCTTTAACAAAAGAATCAGTGAGACCAATAAGAGGTTTAAGCTTTTTAGAAAGGAATTTTGCAAGAAGGTAGGTAGGTCCGTCTATTGTGTTAACAATAAGTCTTAAGGGGGGCCTTGATTTATGAATCTTTGATAGGCCATAGATTCTAAGGGTGAGGGGATTGCTCTCAATGAGATTTCAGGAGAGAGGATTAAGAGACAGATCAAATTTAATAGCGGATGCTACCTCTTTGGAAATGGACTTAATGGGATTCTTCTTAAGCTTGATGTAACTCCCACTACTAGATAGATGGTCTACCATTTTGTAGAAATATTCAAACTCATTAAGAATGACAACAACTCTGCCTTTGTCCGCTCTAAGGACAACAATGTCAAGGTTGTCCCTCAGGGATTTTAGGGCAAGAAACTCAACCTTGCTCAATTTTTTCTTAAGAGGCTTGTCCTTTCTAAGAAAAACAACACAATCTTGCCTAATAGTATCATTGACGCTATCTAGAAGGTCTTTAATATCGTGCTCAATGTTATAGATAATGTCGTTAGTAGGAATCCTATTAAGAATTCTCTTCAATCTGTTCAGGACCCTATTGATCCCAAATACACAAAAGGAGTCTACCTTGTTCCTTTCTCTTGTGGTATCCCCTATATTGGAGAAACAGGTAGGTCTATTAAACGAAGGATTAATGACAATGTCGCTGACATTAGACACAATCGTTCCCACACATAAGCCCTTGCTGAACATGCAGAGAAATTGAAACACCACGTCTGCATTGTAGACTCCAAAGTCATTGCTAGGGTTGATCATTTCCACCATAGGAAACTTAATAAATTATGACTTAAATATATTGAAAATAATTTTTTATTTTTATTTCTATAATATTATATTATATATATATATATATTATATTATATTCCTAATAGCCATTTTTCAACTAATTTATTTTATTTTATCAAGTCAATTATATTATAAATTAATTATTAGCTTGAGGTGGCCTAATGTTAATGGTAGAGCATGTGTTTCCTCCTAGAGGTCACAAGTTCAAAACCAGAGGGGGTAGAGTATGTATGCCTTCGTAGACTGAGCAGAGTCAAATTGCTGCGGGGAGGTGGGTCCCTTGTCCCACAAACAAGGGGGTCTCATACACCAATTTGGTGTTTGGTCGTGACCTTAAAAATGGATATTATTATTATTATTATTATTAAATTGCTACCATTAAATTATTATTTTATAATATAGAAATTAAATAATTAATTATCACATAACAACTAGTTTTAAACTAAATTTTAAATTATTAAACAGATAATCCCTTGCCACTTTTTCTTAAAATAATATTTTACCAATCACTAGTTTTCAACTACCAACTCTGGGCAATGATGCATCCATGCTATTTATTCCTTTAGATTGATTGATTTTCCACCTTGCCCTGAGGATGAACCATATTAGTTCGTTAAAAACTTCGACCAAATCTTAACAATAAAATTAATCCAAAAAACTTATAACTACTATATACGATTTTGAAAATATATATATATATAAACCTAATATCGTTTTAGGAAATTAAAACCAAAGCAAAACGAGTTTATATCTACTTTTTGTAGTGCATCTTTAGCGGTGGAAAAAAAATTATTCCTATTAATAAACCGTTGGGTAACCATATTCAATAGTAATAGTTTCTTTATTTATTATATTTTTGAAATTTAATTGTTAAATTTATTGAGAATTGGATAGAATTATAAAATTTTAATTATGATTTTTTCACCGTTTAACATTTCAAAAAACCAAAAATTATTTTACTAAATTCCCACTAAATACGCTGGTGCCTTCATTTTCATATACGATAATGATGCACAACTCGTGCTGTGCATACAAACTTGTACGTCGATAAAATCTGCCCGTCTGCCGTTTAATTAGCGTTATACGCCTCATAATGGTTGAGAAATCTTTAATCATATAATTAATTTTGATAAGAAGATCCCTTGAAAAGTTGAATCAGATCTTTCCAATTTATTGGTGAAACAGGAGCTGGGAAAGACCTGGCCAATTATTTAGACGACGCTGATGGCTAATAATGTATTGTATTTGGAATCTGTGCTCACTACTGTAGAGTATCATGGGTTTGGCTGGTGTGAAATGTTGCCATGACTAAAATCTGCTCCAGTCTTCATACCAGTTAATTAGAAGTAATTAAAGCAAAGCAATTAAAAGGTTAAAAAATTTATATAATTTATCAAATTAATGTTGGAGTGGTATTAGTAAATTTTTAATTTTTTATTATTACTATTATTTTGAGTGTGCAGTTAGTTCTATGTTATTAGGATGGTAAGTAGTACCATGTTTTTACTTTTATCGTTACGATCACTTTGAGTGGGTAGTTAGTCTCATGTTCTTGGGGTAGCAGTTAGTGCCATATTCTTAGTGAACACCCCACTTCAAATTCAACTCATGGAATCAAACCTGACCAAGGCTTTGATACTATATCATATTGAGGTTTGACGTGAGTACTTCAAGTGCGGGGGAACTAGTATGTGGTATGGTTAGAAGCTTTGCCCAAATTTACAGGGTACAGGGAACTAGTATTTGGTACAACTAGAAGCTTTGCCCAAATTTACAGGGGATACAGGGAACCAGTATCTGGTACAGCTAAAAACTTTGCCCAAATTTACAGGAAACTAGTATTTGGTACAACTAAAAGCTTTGAAGTTGGAAGTAACAATAATATAATATATTTTAAATTTATATATATTTAAAGTAAAGATAAAAATAATTTATTTATTTCCATTCAAAATTTTCCAATTAAATTCTATCTTGCACATACCATTTTGCAATGAAATATGTAAAAGATTGAACTTTGAAACACTGCAAGAAAAACTCAAAATATTAATATTAATCTATAAACAATTTGCCCATAAAATTCATTATTATGTATTATATTCAACTTCCAAATTAAAGTGTTGAAATTTATAAAATGAAACTGACTAGCAGGCTACTCTTTTTGAATCCGACCATCACTGTAATTTGTTGAATCTTATCAAAAAAAAACTTTAAGATAGACTTCAAAAAAATAGACTTATTTGCATTGGTTGAACATCAAGATTTGCAACAAAAGCTGTCAAGGAATGACTGACACTGTCTATATTTTGTTGAAACCTTTACTGCATTTTCCATGACATTGTCTATATTTTGTTGAAACCTTTGCTAAATTTTCACTTCTTTATTGCTTTATAGAGCCTAAGCAATCCAACCATAACCTCACATGTGTCACTTAATTAAAAAATAGAATGAAAATAAATACCATAAAGTGAAAATCCGCTCAAAATAGGTACCCCAAATTTTAAAATCTGTTATAGTGAAGCTCTGGAAGAACTCCGAAACGATTTTGGAAAATTTCCTACCGCTGCCAAGCTCCCTGGAGCTAAGGAGGGTGGGGTAAGTGCTCTCCAATACCTTGGAGCTGTATCTGTGTTACTGTCCCGAGGGTAAACGTAATTGATTCGAGTGAGTTTGGCCATTAGTGTAACATTAATTAAAAAAAAAAAAAATCAAGCTGAGCTATTTTATACCAGTTCATTAGAATTACAAATGGTTAAGAAATCTATAATCATAGAATTAATTTCAGTAAGAAGATCCCTCAGAAAGTTAAATCTGAGCTTTTCAATTTACAGATGAACCTAAATATGGTAAAGATCAGGGCAATTATTGAGACGGCGCTGGTTGCTAATAATGTATTGTTTTACTGAAACGTCGCTGATTGCCAATAATGTATTGTACTCGGCATCCATGTTCACTACGTTTCGCATGCAAGTATCACAGGTTTTGCTGGTGTTGTAATGGCCATGCAACAAAGTTCATAGATTGTACAGAATAGTAAGAGTCGCACCACTTTTTTAAAGACTTGGGTTCGCTTTGACTCTTGCAATACTTGAGAGCCATATTTCAAAAAACCCGGACCCATGAGCTCAGTATTTGAGAAGATGGAAGAAAAGCCCCACTTCGCTTTTTTCTTCATGGGCGGCCCGCCTTACAGAACAAAATTGCTGATACTGCCAGCTGTCTTTTTGAAATTGCCGATCCTGTCAGCTGTCTTGTTGAAAATGGAAGATGTAGAATAATGGTACTGAAAAAAAAAAGCTGGAGCCCTAGATTGTGTGGTCCCTTTCATGAGGCCAAATATAACTGAAAGCAACAAAACATATAATGAGTCACATCAAAAGCTATGTGTTGATCTTACATTAAAAGAAATATTTCCAACTGAAACAAAATGTGGCCCAAGAGAATATTTCCCATATGACTGGTACATTGCACTGTGTGCAAAATTTACAAAATTTACAGCTACCTCCTCCACCTTATAAATTTTGCTGGTTTGTATGTCATTGTGCGCCATGGTTGCATTCTTGAATTTGTTAAAAAGTTGGGCATGGTTGTATTCTTGAATTTGTTTAAAAGTTGGGTGTGCTTCTGGGAGATATCTGTTATAAATGTTTACAATTTGGCAAGAAAAAGAAATGAAGATTTCCCTGGCCAATCTTGCAAAACAATTGCTGAGTGCTCTGGCAAAAGCTGTGCCCCCTGTGAAAGGCCAAGTACAGAAAGTAAGAGAGGTCATTCTCCATGGCAAGAAAAAGAAGGAGAATTATGGAGCCATCACGATACGTGCTCCCTCTGTTGAGGAGAACCAGTTGCCTTCCAGGGAAGGCAGTAGTCTGAGCAGCCCATTAAGGAGTGATGTAGGTCATCACCAGAGCATAGTGTCTTGTGTTGAAGAAACCAACAAGTTGGTTGAAGCTTTCATTGATGAATTTCACCAGCAAATGAGACTGGAGAAACAGCAGTCATATAGGAGGTATGAGGAAATGCTGGCCAGAGGCACATAAAAAAAATGGTGAATGTGGTCTAGCTCATATTTTATACAAATACTCTGGTCTTCCTATTTGCCTCTATCCAGCTATGGCCGTTGATTGAAAACTTCGGTTGAACAGAGGAACAGAGGAAAAACTGTGGATCATACGTATATCAAATAGAGGCAATTTGTAATACAGTTATACTTCACGTTCTGTATGGTATTCACGTTCTGTATGGTATTGTATTGTATTGGCATGGAGTTATGCTGTCACTCCGCGCACGACAGATTTAGATTTTTGGTTCTTTTAACGTAGATTGCTTTATTTAAAGTTATATCATTTTTATTCCGTTTAAATGGTAATTTTGGGGGATTATTTGTGATACAATTTAGGAGGTGATGATAATGCTTTACTTTTAAGATATTCAAATTTTCTAATTTTTAAGTTTATAGGAATTACTTGTTATGATTTTTAATTTGTTTAAATTGTTGCCAAATTAATATGTATGGGGTGAATGGAATGAGAATTAAACTCATTATCATTAAGTTATTATTTTTTGTCATCCAGAGAGATTTATTTTACAACCCATAGAGGTGTGAATATGTTTGTGTTTTAATTTAGAATATAGTTATATACTATATATATATATATAGAATTATGTTTTTAGAAGAGGAGGAATAACCTGTTATAGATTTTTGTTGACCCAACGTATTTAGGATTACCAACGTGAGTCCAAGGGACGCGTCAATAGATATTCTCCAGATCTAATGACTATATGTGTTTTGATCTGTTAATTACAAGTATTATAAACGATCAATAATTCACTTAAAGAGAAGTTGGTAAAAATATTTCACTCACTCTCAACCATAAATATAAAACTATTTGATGTTCCATATTGAAACATACATAATTCTTATATTAATTTTATAGGAAATAAAGTAGACTAAAATTAAAAAGAGGAAATACTTATATATATTATATATACATTATAGCAATGGAGTATTTTTTTAAGCATTCTCTAATTCATGCTCAATTAAATTTTTGAATCAATTTTATATATTCAAAAATTAACAATAACATTTTGAAAAATTACAAAAAAAGTTTTATATATATAGAGGTGCAAATATTTTATTTAATTTTTTATTCTAACAAGTTTTTTATCTTCATTAAAATTTAAGTTACTTTCTAACTCTTGAAAAATCATTATTTACAATAACTTTAATAATTAATAAAAAATATTTTTTTTAGATTTTTTTAAAATAAAACATTACATTACATTATAAAAGCAAAGTTACATAAATAACATCGGCCGAAAGACTCTAAAACCATAAACCATAACAAGATGGCAAAACCCCAACTAACTGCCACACCTCTAAGTACATAGGTAACAAAAACAATAACCACTATGGACAATAACAGAAACCGTCAGGAAACGCAACAATAACATAATCGCCACCGTCACCGGCCAAGAGCACCAGCAGAAAGATAAATAGTCGAACCACATCATGTAGGAATTTAATAAATAAAAAAATAATAAATAATATCAATTACCAATAATTAGTTTATTAAATGTGGAAATGCTAATAATAATTCTAAGGTCTCTAACATAAATGGCTTTACGCTATGGTCTACCTGGAACAAGCGATCCTCCCGTTGGCTTTACGCTATGGTCTACCTGGAACAAGTGATCCTCCCGTAGAGGCATTGGGGAATAGCTTGTTACATTAAAAAGAACATCTCCTCCCATGCTAGGATTTATAAAAATGACCCTCACAACCAATATAGTTGGATAGAGATCAATGACATTAATAATAAGAAGTCCTACATAGCAATATGTTATTTGCCCCCCATCAATTGTAACTTCTATAAGAAGAAGAATCTAGATAAAACTAACCCTTACAATGGTTTAGAGAATGATATTTATAGCCTAAGGAATGGCTGAAATATCCTTTTAATATGTGATTTTAATGCTCAAACTTAAAACAACCAAGCTATTATTCTAAGCAATCATTCCAATCCTAATCCTCTTTGGTTAGACGAAAACCCTACTTTGACTAGTAGGTACAAAAGGAGCTCTGAAGACCTCAGGGAAAATTTGTTTGGGTCGGAGCTAGTCAAGCTCTGTAGTGCTCAGGATCTCATAATTTACAACAGTCTAAAGAAGTGGCCCAATTCCATCGAGATGACCTGCATCCATGGACTTGGTAGCAGCGTGGTAGACTACGTTATTTCCGATCTCCCATTATACAACGAAATAATAAATTTTGACATCTTAAACGACCACAAACCTGACTTTGATCATAGGCCTTTAATTATAACTCTCAATTTTGCCATGCATAGATTTCCCACATAAAATAATACTTACAACCAAAAGAACTTAATATTTGATAGAAATAAAAATGATCTCTTTCTAAATAAATTAATAACTAATTTGCTTCCTTTATCTAGTATAGACAACATAGAAGACCTCTATCATAATTTTACTACAACCCTCTCATATTCTATTAACAAGTTCTCAATTGAAGTTTCAAATAATAAAAGAAATAGAAAAACCAATCCATGGTATAAAAAGATTGTAAAATTGCGAGGAGAGCAATTAAGGAAGCTGTTGATGATTCTCTTAAAATGGACAAGATAAAATTATACAAAGCCCTAACTAAAAGGAAAAAGAGGCAGTACATTCGTCAAAGACAGGAGAATCTCTTACACCTTTCTAAGGTAGCTCCTAAGAAATTTTGGAGGTAGATTCTGACTAGGAAGACTGAAGATAATAATAAAATTGCTCTTCATGATTAGAATTCCTATCTTAAAAAGATCTATGAATCTCCAAATGTCATGGATAATTTGGAAACCCTGCTCACAACGAAGAAGTTTTCTCTTTAGAAGACATTAAGTTTGGGGTTAATCGCCTTGCTAATGGGAAAGCTAAGGACATTAAAGGTTACCAGGTGAAAATCTTAAAAATTGGAGGTCCTGTCCTCATCCCCCACATCCACAAGCTTTTTAATCAAGCAGTCAAGCAAGGGTTCCCTAAACCTTGGACTAAGAGTCTCATTATCCCTATTTTTAAAAGAGTGTGGATACAAATAACCCCTCTAATTATCGGACAATTATGATCATCCCTCTCTTAGCCAAGTTATATGGTATCAATTTGGAAAAGAAGTTAAGCATATGGTTTGAAAGTGAAGGTAAGCGGGCTAAAGGCCAAGCAAGTTTCAGAAGGCATCACTCAACAACATACCACCTCGTTATGCTTAGGGTCATTGCGGAAGAATATCGTAATGATAAATCCAATTTATTTTGTTGCTTGTGGACTTTAGAAAGGCTTTCGATACGGTTCCTAGATACAACCTTTGGAATAGATTAGAAGAGCTAAAGGTTCCTCTTGAGTTGAGAGTTGCCGCTATAAGGTTATATGAGAATGTAATTACCAAACTAAAAAGCAATGAGGGGTGGTCGAAAGATATTAAGTGTAACATCGGAGTTAAACAAGGTTTCCCTCTCTCCCCTACCTTATTTGGCATTTACATCGATAAGCTTGAAGACTATTTAGAGGAAGCATGATGTGATGGCACAATCTTAGCTGGGATAGTCATCATCCTTCTTCTCTATGCTAACGATATTGTTCTTTTCACAAGGTTCCCATCTGATATTGATAAGCAACTCAAGCTTCTTAAGGATTTCTGTTCTAGCATGGGTATGACTATTAATACTGACAAAACAAAAGTTATGATTATGAAATCCAAGAAGGACACTTACACTAATTTTATGTATGATAACAATAACTTGGAGGAAGTGTATTCTTACAAGTACCTAGGAATTGATATTCATCACAAGCACAACTGGAACCATAACATTGAGAAAATGATTAATGGGGGGTGGAAAGCTTATTTTGGTCTTGAAATTAATTGTAAAACAACAAACCTCGTAATGTGGGATAAAAATGTTGGCATTATGATTCTGGTTTGGCTCTATGGTATAGGTGTTGTACTTGATGGCAACTCACTCTTGTGGCCGATCTCAGTTCAAGGACTCAAAATCATGGAAATTAAGATACCCACAGGTAATCCTAGAAAACGTTGCAGACCCGCAGGTACGCAGACCAAGGAGTGTGTGCATGTACGCAGGTGATACATTCAGAAGGTGCGGACCCCAGTTTCACTCTCTCCAATGCATAAAAGCACGTGCACGTGGGAATCTTCATGAATGGTTCATGGTATTAGTCCGACAGTTTTTGATCAAATGGTTTTGTCCATTGGTATTGCATCCCAAAAGTGTCTGATCCTCCAAGTATTGGGTTTCGATGGTATTGTGTTATATATGGTTTTGGACCATTGGTATTGAGAAGGGCTTGCCTATAAAAAGGAAAGGAGATCTCTTGGCCACACACTTGTGAAATTTGAATATCTTAAGATCTGAAATTTTGGATGATTGGTTTTAAAAGCTAGATCTAAATCAAGGAGATAACTTAAGGTGAATCTGTTGACATGTCGTGATCTCTCAGGCGCATGAACAGATCTGTGGATCTGACTGACTGTGGTACATTGGAGGACTGTGAATTTGGCCCTAATCAGAAGTTCGCAGGCGATCCAAAAGCACAGTGCGGGGGTATGCAGCTCAGTAAAAGGCTCAGTGCGGGAGTACGCTGCGAAGCCAAAGGCACAGTGCGGGGTACGCAGCGCAGGAGAAGGCACAATGCGAGATACGCAGCGCAGGAGAAGGCACAGTGCGGGGCGCACGCAGCACAGAAAAGGGCAAAGTGCGAGGTACGCAGGCAAGAAGAAGGCACAGTGCGGATGTACGCAGTAAGTCAGAAGTAAAGGTGTGGATCTGAAGAAAAGTACGCAGAGCAGAAGAACAACCTGTGAAGATCTGCGCAGTTCTGTCTCAGAGGAGCTGCGGAAATATGCAGGCCCCTGTTGTGAAGTTGCGGTCTTATCTTGAAACATTTGTTGATTGTCTTTTATCTATTGCAACAGAGTTCTGGGTTTAGATTTCTGGTATTATTTTTCTGTTTACAACATTCTGAAGAGTTAGGTGATTCATTGGTTCATTGTATAAGGAGATTGGGTGATTTACATGTACTTGATGATTATTTGATGTTCATGGATCCAGTT